>PVIJ01012454.1:0-49590 GCA_004024925.1 Scalopus aquaticus
CCCTCACCTGCAGCCCCCCCACTCACCAGCAGCGCGGGGGCGCTCTCCCAGCGCTGGCTCAGCTTGGAGCCGCCCATGACACCGCCGATCTGCTCCAGGCGTTGCCTCACAGCCGCCCTGTGGGGAGTTGGCGGCAGCTCAGGGCCGCGACGGGCAGTCTTCTCCAGCGGGAGGTCAGCGCGGCCGCCGCGGTCAGCGCTCCCCACCAGGCCCCACCGTGTTCCTGGCCCCACCAGGCCAGTGTCCACGCCCCCTTCACCGCCTGCCCCCAGGAAGGCGGAGACGCTCGGGCCTCCGCGGGGGTCCGCTGGCCTGGGCCTGCAGCAGGCGGGGTGATGCGGGGCGCCACGACCCAGTGGCCTGGGGGACCCGCGGCCCTCGCGCCCAGGCGCTCCCGCACCCGGCAGGCGCCGGGCGGCAGACACAGGCGGCCGCCAGCGCCCCACCCGCCGCCCGCTCGGGAGGGGACAGAGGCCGCGGCCCCGCCGGCTCCAGGCTGCGGCCGCCCGCGCCGTGGTCCCTCGAGGCCCCGCGCGCCTTGGCGCGCCCCCGCCTGGACGGCCGCCGCGCCGCCCGCGCCTCTCGGGCCCCTCGCTCCCCACTTACACGAGGCCTACGGGTGAGCCCAGACGCGCGGCCGCGTCCTCATCCTCGGATGGCGATGGCGACCCCCACAGCGGCTGCAACGACGGGCAGCTGCGGGCGGGCGGGCACGCGCCAGGGACCTTCCTCGCCGGCCCCTGAGGCGCCCGACCCAGCGCCTCCGCCGGACGCTGCTAGGGGCCGCGGCACCAGCCCCCCACAGACCCGATTGGCTCAGGATCACACACACACAGCACACGCCCCACACACTACACACCCCACACACCCCACACCGTCCACACACTGTCCTCCTGAGTCCGGGGCAGCCCCGGGGACACCGGCCGCCCCCTGCTCCGGCCTCGTGCCAGCCAACGTACCATCAGCGAGGCGGATCTCTGGGGGTTCGGGTCCAGGGAGGAGCTCTTGCTGGGGCTCCGGGAGGGCTCCTGCGACGCCTGGGGCGACTCTCTGGTTGGGGTGAGGGCCGTCAGCGCGGGACGCGGTCAGCCGCGGCCCGGGGGAGCACGTCCTCCAGACTGGGGGTGCCGGCTGGCCTCCAAGGCGGCGGGCATGGGGCTCGGTGGAGCCGGGCGGGGCGTGGGAGCCCCTAGATGGGGGGCCGGGGCCACCGGGCCTCCCTCGGGGCGTCCCTGGAGAGGGCAGCAGCGCCGCGCGGACGGCAGCTGGGAGGAGTGGCCGGCAGTGCCGCGTGAGGGTGTGGCCTGCTCCTGCAGGAGGCGGGGGCGGGGCGGCGTTCCCGGGTCCCGCCTCCCCTGGAGCCAGAGCCCGGCGGGTGTGCTCGCCGCGGCTGGGGCTCACGCGCACTGCGGAGGGGGCCCGACTTACCCAGGGGCCGGCGGGGCCAGGGCGGCCTCTGTCTGCTGCGGAGGAGGGAGAGGAGGTGAGCGGGCGCTGACCGCTCGCACAGACCCGCGTCCTGCGCGTGCGGCCACTGGCCGGGGCTCGCGGGCTCGAGCGCGGTGAGTCTGCGCCCGCGGCCTCTCTGTGCGCGCCCGGACCCCTGTGCGCGCACGCGGCCCGGCCGCGGCGGGGCGGGACCGGTGCCACCCGCTGTCCGGCCAGCCGCCGCCCGTGGCCCTCAAGGTGGGCGCCCACCTCGGCCCACAGGCCAGCGCCTCCTCGGGGCCGGCCCGCGGGGTCCGCCGCCCCCACCTCCGCTCCCCAGCCGCAGCCTCGGACGCGTTGCCGCCTCGAGGTTAACGGGCTCAGGAAGGGTTGGGGGGACAGGAGCCGCGGATGCCCCTGTACGCGGCCGGCCAGCAAGGCTGGGCGGGGCCTACCTGCGGCGGCGCCGTCTGTGGCGGGCCCCGAGGCCGGCGGGCGCCCTCCTGCGTCATGAACTCGAACGTACTCATCCTCTTGACCACTGCAGGGCGGGAGGGGACGTTGCCTCGGCCGCAGAGCCAGCCTCCCGCCCTCCCCTGCCCCGCTGGGCACTGGAGACGCCGTCCAGGCCAGGAGTGAACGAGACCCGCAGGAACTGACCAGGCGGGACGGCCCTTCTCCGAGCCAAGGCTGCCGAGGCCACAGCCCGGCCGGCAGGGTGACCAGAGCCCGCAGCGCCCAGGCCCGGGGTGCCCGACACTGGGCGCGGGGCTGGGGCAGCCCCGTGGGGCCTCCCGAGGCCCCGACTGACTGGCCAGCCCAAAGCCGGTGGCCTCCTCCAGCCGCGCTGGCCCTGGGCCCTGCTACAGTCCCTGCCAGCCACCGCTGCCCGCGGCCTTCAGACTCAGCCTCCCCTGCCCGCCCGCCCGCCACGTGGACAGCTGCCGGGCGCTGGTCGGGCTGGGGCGGCGGCCCCCAGACTCTCGGCCGGTCAGCCCTCGTGCTTCACGAGCCACCACCCGAGGGCCCCGCTGAAGGGACACCTGTGTGCCTGGGGCCCAGCCAGAGACACCGGCCACCCCTGGGCAGTGTGGGCAGGGGTGTGGGGGCCAGAGGAGCTCCCCTGCCAGCTGGGGGTGGACAGGCCTGGGTGTGGGCAGCTCTGCCGCCAGCAGGGCCGAACCTGCCACGGGCAGGGCACTGGTCCCCCTGCTCTGGCTGGCGGGCCCCTGCCCTGGCCACTCCCCCCAGGCCCGGCCCTGCAGTCCACTCTGATGGAGGGCAGCGCCCACCTGGCCGGGCTCGGCCTGCAGGACACACCGGCCAGCAGGGGCCCCGGCCTGGGAAGGTGAGGTCCAGCCCCAGGGAGCGGGCAGCGCCCACGTCCCCCGGGCATCTGTGCTGGCAGCAGATGCGAGATCGTGGGTGGACTTGAACCGCGGGCGGGCAGAGCGGGTCTGTCGCCAGACACGAGACCCAGTCCGTGGGCACAGGTGGCAGCAGAGCCCCCAGTGGGTGCCCGCCCGAGTGGACGCCCACCCGGGGCTGTGACGCCTCACGGTGGGGTCCCCGGGTGCCCCCCGTCCGCTCAGCCCCTGCAGTGCCCGCCGCTGCCCGAGGCCGGGAGGCTGGCACGTACTCAGGAAGAGGTGGAAGAAGAACAGGTGTCCCAGTAGCACGAGGCCCACGGCGTCCGCCAGCAGCGTTGCCACGGAGATGGCCAGCAGCACCGGGCCCGTGGTCCGCACGGGGCGCAGCTGGGGGAACAGCAGCCACGTGCTGCCGCCGACACCTGCGCAGAGGGGGGCTGTGGCCGGCCGTGCGGGGCAGGGCCGGTCACCGCTGCCCTCCGTGGCCTCGCCCCGCAGGCCCTGCCCACCCCGGCATGCGCGGCCCCCAGGTCCACCTGGAGGCGGGCGTCAAGAAAACGTGTGGTGGGTGGGACGGTGCCACGAAGGGGTCCACCCGGCCGTGGCCAGCCCGTGGCCAGTGCTGGGGTGTCTGGCAGGGCCTGGGGCTCAGGCGCGAATCCCCCCGCTCACAGCGAAGTGCCGGGGACACGCCGGGGGTCCCCTAGAGCCTCCTGGAAGCACAGTCCGGGGCGCTGGCTCCGTCCACAGCCTGGCCAGTCGTGCTGGCTCTCGGGGGGCAGGTCTGCAGGGCCTGGCTGCCCGGCCAGGGCCCCTCCGCCGCCCGCCTGCCCCTCCAGCCCACGCTGACCACAGCTGGCCGTGCCACAGCCCCGCACCTGCGTAGTGGGAGTCGGTGCGCAGGCGGTCAGCGTCGACGAAGTACTGGACGAAGGTGTAGAGGATCACCATGGCCAGGCCCAGCAGGCAGGCCAGGGCCGAGGCCACCGAGGCAAAGAAGGACCTGCGGGGAGGCGCCGGTCAGGGCGACGGCTCAGCCGCGGGGGCAGCGCTGGCCGGAGGCCCTCGCGTGCCCACGGCTCCGGCCCGTCCTCACCCCGCGGCCGGGCAGCTGCAGCCCCCGCGCCCCACAGGTGCTCTGAATCGTGGGGTGCGCCCAGGGCTCCCTGCTGGGCTGGGGGAGCCCGAGGCCCCCGCTGGCCTCCCACTGGCCCATGCCCTGGCGGGGGCCTTGGCCCTAGCGGGCTGCGTCCAACACCCAGAGGAGTGGACACTGGGCACACGTGTCCGCGGCAGCCACACCAGGCCCTGCATCTCGGCGCTGGACAGGCGGGGCCCAGGGTCGTGCCCCGACGCCCGTCTCACCCTTCAGCTGCTTCTGTGGGGGCGGCGCTGCGCTCCCCAGCTTTGAGTGCCCAGGGCAGCCGTCCGCCGTCCAGCGGGGCAGGGCTGGGCGCGTGGGCAGGCCCCAGGCCTCCGGGGCTGCAGCGGGTACCCACAGGGTCCCAGCCCGGTGTCGTGGGCCAGCAGGGCCAGTGCCGCCCCCAGCAGCCCCCACGGCGCCCCTGAAGAGGGCTGGCAGGGCATTGAATGACCGCAGCGCAGGCCACGAGGCCACAGGCAGCGCCTGCAGGCAGCCCGAGTCTTCTCTTCAGGATGGGGGTCGGGGTCCCCGCGGGATGCTCCCTCAGGGGTGCTCCCTCGGGCCCTCACTAGGTATCCAGGGTTGGTCCTGTGGGGACCCGGCATGTCCAGGAGAGACGCGACACAGATACAGTTCAGCCCAGACAAGGGGACCCCACTGAGCGCTGCGGACAGGGCCAGTCCCCTCCCCCAGGGTCCTGGCCCCCTCCCCGGGCCTCCTCCCCCTTTCCCCTGGACCCCCTCCCCCGGGCCCCTCACCAGTAGTTCCTGCTCCCCACGCAGTTGTTCAGCCACTTGCAGTGATGGTCAAACCCCGAGATGCACTTGTTGCAGGCGCTGCAGTGCTTCACCTTCAGGCCCCTGCAGGGCGGCTGGGGCTTGGCGGCCTGTGGGGCAGAGTGCGCCCCACACCCCCCGAGGTGGGACGGCCGCGGGGTCACGGCGCCTGGGGCCCCGCTCTGCGGGCCCCGACCAGCCTGGCCGGACCCCGGGGAGGTCAGCGCCCGCCTGCCAGGGTCGGCGGGGTCGGGGCGTGCGTCTGCGGCCGAGGGGGCCCGGTGCGGGGGCGCTCGCATGGGGACCCGCATGGAGGCGGGGGGCTCAAGGGCGGGGCTCGCGGCCGCGGGGCGGGGCGCTCACACAGTGACCCCGCAGAGCAGGCAGTACTGGTTCTCGATGACGTGGGGATGCCGCTCCCTGTTGAAGAAGGGCATGGGCTGGGCGTAGTTCTTCTTCAGCCGGATGCTGGTCTCTGCGGGGTCGGTGGACGCGGCCACCAGGTAGGACACCAGGTGCAGGAGCATCAGCACACAGGCCACCTGCGCCGTCAAGGAGCACAGCGCGGCCAGCGGGAGGCCTCTGCGTGGTCGGGAGGCCGCAGGGGCCGGCCCACGCCACCCGGGCGGCCGTGGCCTTTCTGCTGCGGGGCCACGAGCATGCGGGGTCGGGGGGACATGTGTGTCCGGCAGAGGAGGGCGGGCGGGCAGGCCAGGACGCGCCGGAGTCCGGGCCGGGGCACTGGACGCTCCAGGGCTCCGGGAGCAAGACCGAGGCCTCCCTCGCGCCACTCCCCTCGAAGCCCAGAGTGGACGCAGGGCCGGCCCTCAGGGCTCCTGCGAAAGCCGGTCTCTGGCTCCAGCTCTGGGTGGCCGCAGGTCCGGCCTTGGGGGTGGGGCCTGGGGGGGAGGGGCCGGCGACCCCGTCCAGCCGCGACAGGCGACCAGAGAGGGTGGAAGGCGAGCGGGTTCCCGCTGCCCGGAGCCCAGCCCGCACCCCGGGGCCTGCCCCCTCCCAGCACTGTGGCCGCCGCAGACGCGGGCTGGGCCGAGGACGGGGCAGCGCCCCCATGCAGAGTGCTGGGGTCCCGTCCTGGCTGGCGGCCGGCGTGGGCTCGGGGGGCCTGGACGAGGCCCTGGAGGCTCCAGGAGGCCCAGGCCCACGCGGGCCGCCAGTCACCTTGCGGGCGAGGGAAGCAGAGCTGAGGTCCTTGCCGGGCAGGCTGGGCCCAAAGTGCTCCATACACGCGCGGAGGATGGGCCGGCCCCGCCAACAGCGTGGAGAGGGGACTGCGGGGGCCTTGGGAATGCCCGGCCGCGGGGGCGCCCCGTAAAGGATACAGAGTAGCCGACGGGCGTCCAGCGGATCGGCAGCAGGGGAAGGAAGACCCCGAAGGCCATGACCCCCACGAACAGGAGGGCGGCCCAGTGCACCAGCTGGAAGGGGTGCAGGGGCAGGGTCCAGCCGTTCACCCTGGAGAGCACGGGCGGGCTGACCTGACGCGCCGCGGGGGCCTCCTCGGCCGGGGCCACGAGCCGCAGGCTCCGGGAGCAGAGGCCCTGGGGAACAGCACGGGGTGTGTCCTGGGCGGGGCGGCGGCTCAGCCCGAAGCCCAGACTGGGGTGGGGGCAGGCGGCCCTCAGCCCCTGCCGCCGGCCGCCGGCACCCGGGGTGCGGCCCGGGCACGCGGCCAGCCAGGCGACGTCCGCAGGGGCCGGCAGCGTGGCGTGACCACAGGGCCTGCAGCCCCACCGCGCGCGGCGCCTACCTTGAGGCCCATGGCCGGGTCCTGTCCCGCAGCGCCGGCGCGGGGCGGGCGCGCAATTCCTCGGGGGCGGGGCCTGCGGGGCGGGGCCTGCGTGAGCCGTACCGAGCCCGAGCGCGGAGACCACCCCTCCCGGCGGCACCAGCCCGGCCCAGTCCAGGGGCCCTGGAGGCGCACGAGCCCCCGCTCCCCGCCGCACGCGCCCCGGCAGCACCCACGCCGGGGGCAAGGGCAGCGGTGGCAGCAGGAGGGGCCTGCTGAGTGTCCAGGGCCGGCAGGGCCCGTGACCTCCAGCGGCGGCCTGGCCGTGGTCCACGCCCCGCCTCGGCCGCAGGGGCTCGCGGAGCCCGAGAGCCGCCCCACCGCGGACTGGGCAGCACGAGGAGTGGGGCTGGCTCCGCCCGCCGGGCGCACCCTCGGCGGAGGCTGCGGCTGCAGCCGGACCGCACGCGGCTGGTGCCCACACCCTCACGCCCCCTGAGCCGCCACCGACGTCCGTTCTCCTTCAGCCCCACCCCCCCGTGCCCCGTGGCCCCCGCCCCTCCCGGTCAGGGCCCGTCCAGTGAACGGGGCCCAGGCCCCTCCACGCCCCGAGCCCTGTGGCCTGGCGGCGCGGGGGCAGCAGGAGCAGCGGCCTGGCCGGCGGGTGGACAGAGGCAGCGGGGCCGGGAGCAGGCTCTGGCGCCCGTCCCCGCCTTCCCCAGTGGCCAGGGCGGCCGCCCCCAGGGGTCTGGGGACGCCGCGCCATCGGCACGTGGCCCTCTGTCCTGCTCGGCCAGAGCTGACCTCACAGAGCGAGGCTGAGCAGGTTCCAATCAGATTCCAATCGGATCAGAGGGCGGAAGGGCCGAATCACCAGGTGCGACGGGCACCTGCGACCTCCAGCACCACACACTCTCCTGGCTCAGGCCAAGTGTGGGCAGCTGGGTGGCTGGGCCTGGTTGCCATGGCAGCGAGAACATCAGCAGCATCACAAAGACCAGGGCCCGGGAGGGGCCGGACTCCACCCTCCTGGCCAGGGCTGCTGCCCCCTGGAGAGCCTCTGGGCCTGCCCGGCCAGCGGGCAGCCCAGGCCTCAGTGCTGGGGGACTGGGCCTGCCTCTGGCTCCTGCTGTGAGCCTCTTCAAGTCAGCCCTGAGGCCGTGCCCGCTGCCTGCCCGCTTCTCCATGAGGGTGTCAGTTCTGAATCTCAAGGAATTTCTGCTCCCCAGTACCCCCGAAAGCCCCCAAACGTGGGGGCGGGAGGGGCGTGGGGACACCGGCAGGACCAGCAGCACGGGGGAGGCAGGGCCACCACGTGACCAGGCTACCAAGGAGAGGTCCTAGGGGCAGAGACGTGGGTGCTGCTGGGCGGGACAGCCAGGTAGGGGGCGGGTCTTCCCGCCAGTTAGGGCCACTTCCTGCTGCCTAGGGCGCAGGGGCCCAGGCGACTCTGCCCGGCTTGTCTCCTGCCGAGCCCCAGCTCATAGGGCAGCGAGAGAATCAGCCCCCACAGGGAGGCCCTGTAGAACCCATGGGTCACGGGCAGGAGTGGACAGGGACCAGGTGCCTCCCTGGGAGTCCCCACCTTGGGCCCCAGGGAATGAGGGGCTAGGGCTGGAGGCTGGGCAGCGGCCTCTGACCTGAGGCCTGTGGGCGGGCCCAAGCAGGCACCAACAGAGCTTTCCCACGCTGACCTCTGTCCAGAAGCCACGTCCGACTGAGGTTAAGGCCCAGGTGCCCACTGCTGGACCAGACAGCCGCCACGGTGGCCTGTGTGGCTGGTGGACGCCGCCTGGCCGGCTCTGCTCACCCGGAGCCCTGCAGGGCAGCTGTGCAGTGCCCATCAGCTGCAAGGCCAGTGCCCCCAGGCCAAGGTCTTGGGTTCTGGAGGCCTGGAGCCAGCTCCCAAGACAGTAAGTGGCAGCCCCTGGCTAGAGGGAGCCTCACGCTAGGGGAGCCCTCAGGGAGGGGCACCAGAGCAGCCTGGACGGGGCGGCAGGGTGGGCCCAGCTGGGCAGCTCTGGGCCGCCTCTGTCCATGCAGCTGTCTCTGAAGCCCGTCCGTCCTTGCCACACATCTGCCGGGGTTTGCACCACCCAGAGGTTGGGGTCACAGCTCGGGTGGGGGTTGGGCCCTGGACTGAGGGGCCAGCAAGGTCCCGGCCTAGCCCACTGGTGCTCTTGGTGGCCTGAGCCACTCACCAGTTCAGCCGGCACTGGCGGCCACCCTCCCAGCCACAGTGGCAGCACCAGCCACACAGAGGCCATCAGGCAGGGACTGGGCACACTCCCTCACACTCTTCCCAGCCTCACCTGAGGCCTGAGCAGGGGTCCTGCTCCTGCCACCCCACCCCTCTCCCAAGGGCTTGCCCCGAGGGCCCTTTCCTGGCCTCAACCTCGGCCCAGTGTGGCTCGGCCGGGCTGGCAGCGACGGGAAGCCCTTGTGTCTCAACTGAAGGGACGGGCAGGAGGTGTGTCCGTGTGTGTGTGCATAGGCACGTGCAGGCCCCCTAGGGCCACACTGCACAGCAGGCAGCTGGTCACTCAGCACTGTGGCACTGCCACCTATGAGGGCCCCATTCTGTGTCCTGAGGTCTGTGTATGTAGCAGGTCCTCATTGTCCCTCTTACTGGAACCTGGCTGCCTCAGCAGTGGGAGTGGCAGGAGCAGTGGCGTCTCTCCCGTTGCTCCACACAAGTCTATTGTGGCAGTTAACCTTTTATGCAAGTGTGTTTCCTGGATCATGGAATGGACCAATCAGGTGTGAACCATGAGCTGATTGGTGCTAAACAGTCCAATCAGACTTCCGTTACCAGGACCCAGTCTCTCATAAGTCAGTTGTGGCAATTGCCCCTCAGAGCCCTTTTACGTGAAGTGCACTTCCTGGATTGGAAAATGGACAAATCAGGTGCTAAGGGCTGATGGTAAATGGTCCAATCAGATGCAGGATTGAAAAATGGTCCAGGCCTCCCCGGTGGCACAGCAGTTAGGTGTTGTGCTGTGGAGCTGTCAGAAGCGGTGACATGAGTTCGCCACCAGGCCGGGCACATTCCCACAGGGTGCAACAGACCTCTCCAGCCTTGCCCGCTGCTCCCCTCAGCAGTGTGTTTCCGTCGATCTGCCTGTTCTGCTCCCCACTCTGTCTCTGGTGAACCCTCTTGCCGCCCCATGCCTCTGGTTTGTACCCTAGCTTGTATGCATAAATAAATCTTTAAAAAAGAAAAATGGTCCAATCAGATTTGTGGGTGGGGCACCCTGAGAGAGGACATAAGCCAGGGTCAGAGGTGGCTAAGGAGAGCCTGAGAGAGACCAACCCTAGAGAGAAGGAAGCCCCAGAAGATGACAAGGCTGCCGCTGCTTCCTCAAGAACGAAGACGGTTCCAGAGTCTGAAGAAAGAAGGGGAGACCCTGTTCCTGGCCTCCGGGGAGGGAAAGCGGGGTCCAGCAGCTGCCCTCCGAGGAGGGTGAGAAGCTGAAGACTGCAGACAGGGCCTCCGTCCCGTCTCTGGCACTGCCTGAGCAGCCCGAGGCCCCGGCCTGGTGTCTCAGAGCTGTTTGTGGGAACACTGGCGTCTCTGACACCACTCCTAAGGGACCAGTAGTGACCACCCCACTGGCCAGTGCAGCCCAGCACTCCTGGTGACCAGGGGCGCCTGTTGTGGACGCTGCCTGGGTGAAAGCGCCGGCCCTGCGGATGCAGTGAGCCATTTCCCGTTCATAAATAAACCCGTGCTGTTCCCGGAGCCCAAGGTCTCCTGTGCACGCGGGTGAGACCCACAGTGCCGTCCCCTTATCGGCACTGTTCCCCGTTAGGCCACAGCCCACAGGCCTGTTGTATGGGTGTCGTGTTGCTCCAGCCCTTGTTTTTGGCCTCTTGGGACGTTTTGGTGGCTCTGGCCTCGGAGCCGGGCAGCTTTGCCCTGTCCGCCCTGTTCACCTCCTCGGTTTCTGTGGGGAGGGGCCGGACTTTGTGGTCTCTATTTGTGTGAAGCAAAGAGCCAGCGGAGGTCGCTTGTCTGAGGCCTGACAGCTGAGGTCGCGCTGGCTCAGGCCAGACACAGGCCACCTTGGGCAGTGTGTGTCCCTCCACGCGGGCGGCGCGGGCTGCAGGCCCTCAGTCCCAGCAATACCCCAGGCGGGGAGCCCCTTCCGGCTCGCGGGGTCCCCAAGGGACTCGAGAGGCCAAGAGTGGGGTGGGCGCCAGGGGCCGGGCAGGACGGGCGGCTGCCAACGCGAGGCGGCACCCTCGGGGGAGGGCGGCTGCGAGCCCAGCGCGGTGAGCCACTGCTCCGGTCAGGGCCGATCCAGCAGGCTTCGAGGGCATCGGGGGCCCCGCCTGGCACCAGCGCGGGTCTGCCCCACCCCACGGGCTGGTGGGGAGCAGAGCACCGCCCACTCCCGCCTGGAGCCGAGGCCAGGCCCAGCTCTGCAGCCGGGGTGGGGACCCCAGGGCCTGTGACTACCAGTGAGGGCCCTTCTCCAGTCCCTCGGCAAGGAGCCGCGGGGACGGGCAGGGCGCGGGGGCAGGGCCTGACCTCAGGGCGCCCAGGGCGGGAGCCTTGCACGCCCACGCACGCTGCAGGGGCTGCCGTCTTTATTCAAGTCGCTTATTTCACAAACATGAACAGGCGTTGGGGCGCCCGGGGGAGGGTCGCGTGTGCGGGGAGCCCGGCCGTGCCCGCAGCCGCGGGGCCAGCTGCTCGGCCAGGTGGCCAGGCCCGCCCAGCGGCCCCGTGCCCTGCGGGGAGCCCAGCCAGTCCCAGCGGGCACAGCACAGGGACCGGCCCGGAGGAAGCCCCGGTGCCCGCGGGCACCCCCGGCCGCAGAGGACTAGAGCCTCGCCGCTCGGGCACGAGGCGGTGGCCGGCCTGGCCTAGCTCTTGGCAGGGGCGGTGGGCTCGGGGCTCTGCAGGAACTCGTAGGGGTCGTGCGTCGCCTCCGGCTGCTCCCCGACGCTGAGGCGCGAAGGGCTTCCTGCAACGGTGGGAGACACCTCACACGGGCCCCACTGCCCTGGCCCGGCCGCGTCCACCCGGCAACCCCGCCAGGCCTGCCACGAGCAGCCTGGCGCCCCCTGGCTCCTGGGCCTCAGCGGCCGGCGGCCCTTGGACCGGCGCGGCATCGTCGCTGGCAGGCAGCGCGCGCAGCGGCGCAGGGTCCGCGCGCACTCTCCAACACGGGTGCTGCTTGTCGGGGCGCACGAGGCGGCGCCTACCCAGGTGCTGCTGCTCGCGGTCCGAGGCGTTGGACAGCGAGCTGAGGTTGGAGGGCGGCTGGGAGCCCGCGCGCTCCGCCTGCGCGCCCTGCAGGTCCTGCAGCAGCCGCGCTGTCTCATCCAGGTTCAGGGGGCCGTCCTCGGGCTCCAGCTCCTTCTTCACCTTGCCTGCGCGGGGCTGCAGCTCAGCGCCCGCCCCGCCCGCGGCCCCGCCCCACCCCGCCCGCCGCAGCCCTGCCCCTCCCGCCGGGGCCCCGCCCCACCCTGCCCATGGCCCCGCCCACGGCCCCGCCCCACCCCGCCCGCCGTGGCCCCGCCCCACCCGCGGCCATCAGCCTAAACTCTGGCTCCGACTGAGGGGTGCGGCGCGTCTCTGCACCCCCAGAGCGACTAACACTGTAGACGCGGCCACGCCAGGCAGGGGCGGGGCGTCCCGGGCAAGCAGCCTCCGCAGGGCTCAGGTGCCACGGCGGGAGAGGCACTGCGGCCGGGGAGGCGCAGGCGGCCTGGCGGTCCCAGCCGAGCCCGAGTCGCGGGGACGCCCCAGGCGGGCCTTCTGGAGCCCCGGGGGGTCCAGGGACAGCGGCCCTCGGCCCACAGCCACCTGCCCTCCCAGGGCACAGGGCCGCACCCTGCCGCTGGGCCGGCCGGTCGCGGGGGACATGTGGCCACCTACCCAGAGAGCCCAGCATGGAGATGTCCAGGGACACGTCCGAATACGGCTTCGCCACCATGAAGTCCAGGACCGAGCCGCTGTCCGCCAGCGCGTCCCCGGCCTGCCAAAGGGGGAGGCGGGCAGGGGGCCGGGAGCAGGAGCGCCAGCCCCTGCAGGCGGCACGCGGCGACCACGCGCCCCTGGGGCCGCAGCCCACCATGGACCCGAAGCCGCAGGCCCGCCCCCTTTCCGGAGCCGCCCTCCGCGCTCGGGTCAGCCCCGCCCGTCGGGAAGACGCGAGGAGCCGCTTCCGGAGCTCGCGCATGCGCCCGGGCCCCCACGGCCCGCAGAGCTCACCTTCCCGTCGGCCGCGAGCTCGCCGGGGGCGCTCCTCCTCTGCAAACACAGCGGCGGAGGTGGCTCTCCAGGACCCCACCCGCCGACCAGCCCAGGGACACGCGGGGCAGCTTCACGGGCGCCAGCCAGAGCCCGAGGTGGAGGCTCCAGAAGCGTCGGGGCAAGGCGGGGAAGGGCCGGAGGGGACGTCAGCCCCCACGGCTGTGGCGAGGGGCTCGGCACCGGACTCGGGCAGCTCGGGAAGGCGGACACCCTTGTGCTGCGGCCGCCCGCCCATGTTCCCTTTCGGGAAGGGCCCGGCCGGACCTGGAGAGGAAGCCGAGGGGCGCCCAGCGGGACACGGGCCCCGCTCCGCCGCCACGACCCCACGGAGACGCCTTGTCAGACACGGGCGGGCCACCCACGGGGCACAGGCCGTGGCAGCCGAGGGGCCGAGCCGCAGCCAAGGCCCAGAGGGCGGGGCGACCCCAGGGCCAGCGTGGGGCGGAGCCACGAGCCCCTCCGAGCTCCGCCGGACGGAGGCCAGGGGAGGGTGGCCAACGGGCCTCGGACAGAGCCGCCAGCGGCTCACCTGCCTCAGCTGGAAGAGCGCGCGCGAGTGGTCGCCGCCCGTGATCTGGTCCAGCAGGTCATCCACCATCTTCCTGCTGTAGCAGCCGGCGTCCTTCACAAACTCCTGCAGGCTGCGGGCAGCAGCTGGAGCCAGGCCCGCGTCCGCCCGCCCGCCCGCCGCGGGGCCCCGCCGGCCGCCCACCTCAGCGCGCACTGCAAGCCCGTCTCGTCTCCGTAGGCGGAGTAAAGCAGCTCTGCCTCCTCAGCCTTGAGGTCGCCGAACACGGAGTTGTTGTGCGTGGACAGCGCGGTGCTGGCGCTGGACAGGAAGGTGACTGCAGCGGGAGGCCAGGCTCACCCAGCGCCCGGGAGTGCCCGCCCCGCGTCCTCCCCGCCGAGGCTGAGGACCCCGCCCCTCCCGGCCCCAGCGGGTGGGAACGCAGAGGCCAGCAGGAACCAGGCGGCGGCCGGGCCACCCGTCCGGCCAGACGGGCCGAGTCACTGGAGCCCTGAGGGGGCGGCGCCCACCTCTGCTCCGGCGCTCGTCCTTGAAGCCCAGTGCGGTGAAGCCGGGCAGCAGCTTGCTGGACAGGGAGCTCAGGTCCACGGGGTGCGTCTCCTCCTCTGCGAGGGGACGGGCCAGTGTGAGCCCGCGGCCGCACGCCCACTATCCACGCGAGACGGAGCGGCCAGGGCCCGTGCGTCACCCACCATCGGCGTCGGGCTCCGCGGCGTTGACCACGCTGTACAGCAGGCTGCCGTCACCGGCCCTCCGCAGGTAGCCCATCTGCAGGGGGCAAGTGGCCGCGCGCTCAGCCGGCACGCGGGAGACCCCGGCCGAGGGCGCTGCGTCCTTGCCGCCCCCAGCGTCCCTCGGCTGCGGAACAAGGGCCACGAGCAGACCCGGGCAGCCCGACGGCCATCGTGGCCAGGGCCTGGCAGGGTGGGCGTCCGGGAGGGCGGCAGCTGCAGGCCTGGGCCAGCCCACGCTCCTGCGGCCCCACGCGCCCGGCTGGTCGCCTGTCGGGTCCTGTCCAGCACGCCAGGGCCGTGCGTGGCCTCGCTGCCGTGATGACCCTGAGGCAGGGGCAGCGGCGCTGGACGCCACGCTCCCCAGGGGACGCGGGGCTGGTACCAGCCCTGCCAGGAGAGTACTCGGACAGGCCCTCGCCGAGGACCGGCTGCCCGCCCGGGGCCCGCGCTAGCCGGAGGCGCCCGTGGGCTGGGAGCCTGGCGGGGAGGGCGGCGGCAAGCTCCCCAGGGCGAGCCTGCCTGCGCCCCACTTCTCTCGGGCCCTGCCCGCTGCTGCCCTCTCCTGGGGCGAGAGCTCGTGAGGACCACCGCAAGGACAGAAACGGGGGTGCGGCGCTGAGCCCCGAGACCTCGCAGCCCGTGGCCGGCTGGGCCCCCCGGGAAGACCCGTTGGGCTGGTGTGGGATGTTCCCTGGGGCCAGCCCCGTCCCGCTTCCGGCCGGAGCGAGCAGGGTTGACCTCGGCGCTCACTCCCAGGCCCTGTCCTGCCCGCTGCCCGCCAGGCGGGGCGGCCCGCTCATGCTCGCTCCACACGGCCCGGCGCCACCCCCGCCCGAGCTGACCGGCCTCCCCGAGACCCCCGGGGCGAGGCGGCCGCCCACCTTGCCGCCTGGGAGGACGCGGTCCAGGCGGGCGCGGGCCTCGTCTGCGGCGTGCTCCACGAGCGCCAGCACGTGCTCCTCGGCGGTGCTGTCCGTCAGGCTGCAGGCGCTGCCCTCCGGCTCGAACACGCAGCTGCGAGGGGACCCGCCGTCACGCAGGGCAGGCCCGGGGCTCCGAGCCAGGCGCAGGGGCGTCTCCCCTGCAGGCGCGAGGGGGGTGGGGTCCTTCCTGCCGGGGACCAGCCCCGCGGTCTCGCCCCGGCCTGGCACCCACGGCCACTGGGGCGGGCCGGACGGCAGCCCAGCAGACGCCCCAGGGAGGGCAGCTCCTCCTGCGGCCGGCGCCCCGGCCGTCTTTACCTGATGACCTCTCTACTCGGCCTCTTGGATTTCTTGGCGGTCTCCACCTGCACGGGGAGCGCCTCAGGAGCGGGCTCCTCAGCGGCCGCGTCTTCGCTGCCCAGAAGCGCTGCCTGCTGAGAGAAATCCACGTCCTGCATGAACGACACGCTGCGCTTCAGGGCCAGCAGCCGCTCCTGCAAGCAGAGAGGAGACCCGGCTCGGCCTGGCCCCGCGCGCCCGGCGACGCGTGCGGGGCGGCTGCACCCGCTGCCCTCCACTGCCCAGTGGCACCGCAGTCGGCGCCCAGGGCCCGGCGCCAGCCCCGGGAGGGGGGCCGGCTGCACCTCACCTGCGGCCGCTGGCCGTGCCTGCCCCCGCGAGGACGCAGCCCGGGCCCCGGGCCGACCGGGAGGCCGCCTGGCGCGAGGGGTGGGGGGTCAGACCCAGGCTGGCTGCGATCGGCGGGCGGACCTGCCACTGGCACAGGCGGGGCGGGGGCGGCAGCCTGGAGCGGGGTGCACCCCAGGTGGGGGTGGGGCTGGGGCCACGGCCGGGGCGGCGTCAGCAGGAGACTGCGCGCGGAGCGGGTGCGTCCGCCGTGCCGGCGCCCTTACTTTGCTCATCATCTTGAAGCCGGCGTGCAGGATCTTCTTGGCGAGCTTGTAGTACACGGTGTCGGGCCGGTTGTAGGTCATGGCGTTGTCGCACATCAGCTTGAAGTCTGCCTGCGGAGACATGGCCGCCCGCTGCACCCACTCCGCGCCGAGCCCTGGGCGGCGGCTCTGCGCTCAGCACGCCGCAGCGGCCTGGGCCCGACCAGCACCGAGTGC
The DNA here is from genome assembly GCA_004024925.1 of Scalopus aquaticus. Taxonomy (NCBI): domain Eukaryota; kingdom Metazoa; phylum Chordata; class Mammalia; order Eulipotyphla; family Talpidae; genus Scalopus; species Scalopus aquaticus. The sequence goes on from PVIJ01012454.1 coordinate 16,050, forward strand.
CGGGCAGATGCTCCGGAGCCCCCAGCTCCCGGCGGCGAAGCAGTCGGGAGAACACGCCGACCGCAGCGGCCGACCGACACGTGGGGCGCCGAGGGCCGGCGTGTCCTCTGCCTCCCTAGGGGTGCCCGTGAGCTGCCCCACCAATGCCCAGACGAGACCCCTGAACCAGGGAGGGCCGGAGGGCGCCCGACGCAGAGGGGCTGCCCACACTGGCGCGGGCCTGGCTGGCTGACGGGCGTGGAGGCGACAGACCGACACCCAGAGCCAGGGCTGGACAGAGCCCAGGCCCGGGGAGACAGACGGCCCCGGTCTAGCACACGTGGGTGGGGGTCGCCACGGCACCCTGGCCACGGCTGGGAAGGTGATGCCTTCGGGGCCAGCGGTGGGTCACCACCCGCCCCCAGAGCCCGCCTGGGCCCGGGCACCACTGTGGGGCAGCAAAGCCGCGTGTCCCGGGACAGCCACGGGCCGGCCCCCAGAGCAGGCCTCAGCGCTGCCCCGCCCCCAGGCAGCTTCTGTGCCGGCCTCTCCACGGGTCGGAGCCGGACACGCCTGCAGCGGGGGTCCTGCTGGGTCAGCCCCGCCGCGACCCACCTTGAACTCCGTGACCGATTTGTACCCGTGGGCCCCGATCTTGTCCTTCATGGTGCCGAAGTCCATCGGGTGCTTGATGATCATGGAGTACCCGGGCGCGATGGCGTCCGTCACCGGGAAGGCGAAGAAGCCGTGAGGGTCTTTTCTGGAAGCGCAGACAGCCCTGCTCAGGCCTGGACCTCTGACCCCCGCATGCCGCGGGGCCCACGGCAGCCCGTCTGGAAGTGAGGCCTGAGGTGCACGCCTCACAGGGCGGCAGCTGCCCACAACACCGGAGTCCCGAGGCCACCGTCCCACACCAGCCACAGGCCAGTGAGGCCCCCCGAGACTCGGCAGGGCGGGGGCTCTGTGCCACCCCATCCTGCCCACAGCCAGCTGCGCGCCTGGAGGTGGGGGGGCAGCAGGACTCGGAAGAGAGCAGGTGGCCCACACGCCCTCGGCCTCCCCTCTGCCCGCACCCCGGGTCTCACCTCTGCAGCTGGCGGAGAAAGTGCTCGAGTAGCTGCTGGATGGGGGAGCTCTCATTCTCGGCTGACACGATCAGACAAGGATTCAGTTACTAGACGGCTCCACGATCCAACTTTCCCCGAACTTTTGAGAGCTGGGCTACGGGGACGTAGCCGCCCGCCTCGGCCGCACAGAGCTCAGCCGGGCGAGAAGGGCGCCAGCCAACGCCACCCTGCGGCACCACCCTGCGAGGTCTGAGTGCAGAGGCTCGGGGTTCAGGGGCCACCCCCACCCAGAGTCCTGGCCCTCGGCCCTGCCAGCTCCGCCTGCAGCACACGGCCCCGGGGCGGGAACACGGACGTGGCCGGCACGCAGCCAGAGCCCTGCCGACGTCCTGGGCTCCCGGGAGCAGCCTCCTGGTGCTGTCGCGAGATGCGGGTCCCCCTCCCGCGGCTGACCCCAGGATGTCACGCCCGCAGGCGGTGCCCAGGAACACGCCGGGTCGCGGGAGGCGCTGTGCACGCAGGCCCGGCTGCAGGCGGAAGGACGGGGCTCTGAGGCGGGGTGCTGTTCTCCACGAGTAGGGCTCCTCGGGGCGGGGCCGGCAGGGCGTAGCCCCAGAGGCAGCGCGCGAAGGCGGCGAAGGCGGCAAAGGCCGAGGCAGACCCCGCGGGGAGCGAGCTGGGGCCGACCCTGCCCGGCCCTCGCGCCTCAGGCCCTGCCTGTCGCCTGCCCGTCCGGAAGCCCGAGGGCCGCAGGCGCGCCACGGCCAGGGAACGAGTGCCGCAGAGGGGCTCGGCGGCCGCGAGGGACCTGCCTCCCAGCGCTGCCACGTCTGAAGTGGAGACGTCGTGCAGCGGCTGCCTGCCCTGCCCTGGCCCCTCAGGCTCAGACCCAAGCTGCCCGCGGCCCGGGGGACAGAGCGGTCCCACAGCCCGCGGACGCCAGCGGCGCGGGTCACGCTTGCCTGGCTGCGTGCGGCAGGCCCGCACTGGCCGGTCGGAGGGCGGCTCCACCTCCACCCTCTTGCCCGGGTCGAAGTCGTCGGCCTCGCCCTCGGGGGCACCCTGCTCCTTCTCCCGCTTCCGCTTCTTCTCCTCCTGCAGGAAGCGGGTGGCGAGAGGACGGGCGATGGGAGGGGTCCCGGCCACACCCGGCAGCAGGAAGCCGCCGTGTCCAGGGTTCTCTCTAAAGACCCTGGCCTGTGGCTGGCCGCCGGCGGCCCCTTGCTAGGGGGGCCAAGAGCCCCCTGCTGACCCCGGGTTGCTCCCCACCTTTCGCTTTCTCCTTTCCTCGTCATCGAGGTGCTTCTCCTTCTCCGACTTCTTCTTCTTTTTCTTTTTCTTTTCTCTATGTCTCTCTCGTTCAGGATCCGACCTATCGTCATAGTAGCTGGAATCGTGGCCGGAGCCCGAAAGCTCGGTCACTTCGCTTCCTCCAACCTTGAGGACCAGCTTCAGCGGCTTCTCCAGGGGCTTGTCGGCGTAATCTGGGGGCAGAAAGGCCCTCACCACCCGGCCACAGCGGAGGAGCACACGAGGGTCGCGCACCGCAGTAAGCCCCGCTCTCGGGAGGGAGGGCTCCGCCGAACGGCAGGGAGGGACTGTCCGGAGGGACTGTCCGCAGGCGGGCGCAGGCCCCAGGCGCCAACGCTGCACCCCGCCCTGCCCGCCGCTCTGCGCAACGCCGCACGGGCCAGCGGGGCCGGAGCTCCGCTCTCGGGGCCCGGGAGCCTGAGGCTCGCAGCGCCCCGCGCAGCCCCCGCAGCCCGTGGCTCCGCCAAGCCCCCACGCCCGCCGAGCCCCCGGCCCCACCGCGCCCCGTGCAGTCCCCGGTCCCGCCGAGACCGCGGCCCCGCGCAGCCCCCGGCCCCGAGTAGCCCCCGCGCCCCGCGCCCGCCGAACCCCCGGCCCCGCGCCCCGCCGAGACCCCGGCCCCGCGCAGCCCCCGGCCCCGAGCAGCCCCCGCGCCCCGCGCAGCCCCCGGCCCCGCGCAGCCCCCGCGCCCGCCGAGCGCGCACCCTCGTACGACGACCGCCACTCGGCCTTGTGCTTCTTGTGCTTCTTGCCCATCGCGAGCCCGGGACGCGGCCCCGGCGAGCCCGCCCCTCCGCGCGCCCCGCGCCCGCGCCCCGGAAGTGACGCGCACGAAGGGCCGCGCCGGACGTGACGCACGAGCGCTTCCGGGTCGCGCAGCGCGGCGGATTCGAAGCAGCCCGGCGGCCGCGGCGGCGGTGGACACGCTCGGGCCGGGCCCGGCGGCGCCATGGACGAGGCGGTGGGCGACCTGAAGCAGGCGCTGCCCTGCGTGGCCGAGGCGCCCACCGTGCACGTGGAGGTGCACCAGCGCGCCGGCAGGTGAGCCGCGCCCTCCGCCCCCGGCCGCCCCCGGCCCCCGTGGCCTGTCCCCAGGCCGGCAGCGCAGAGCCTGGGCTGCCCCCGTGGCCACCAGGGTCGCTTCCCTGGGCGGTGCCGCGAGTCTTGCCAAAGGGCCCTCGACGCCGGCTGCCCCGGGCTGTGTGGCCTCGGGGCAGCGGCGAGGGGCACCGCGAGCCTGGACGCCGGGCAGCGGGCGCCGCGAGGGGCTTCCCGGCCTTCTCGACCCCCGGGGCACCCCTGACCGGCCGGGCCTCTGCCGGCCTCGTCCCCAGCACCGCGAAGAAGGAGGACGTGAGGCGCAGCGTCCGCAAGCTGCTGAGCAGACACAACATCGTGTTTGGCGACTACACCTGGACTGAGTTTGACGAGCCTTTCCTGGCCAGAAACGTCCAGTCCGTGTCCGTCGTGGACACAGAACTCAAGGCGAAGGACCCACAGGTGACGCCCCACGCGCAGCCAGGAGGCCCCTCAGCCGCAAGCGTGAGGTGTGGCCTGCGGCTCCCTGCAGCCTCGCGCCGCCTGGGGGCCACAGGCAGCTCGGGGTGCCTCCCTCGGGGGGCGGGTCGCGGCTGCCGCAGCTACCCCAATCAGCCAGGCTAGGCAGGGGCCAGCCGCTGCGCCTTCCGGCGTCCTCCTTCCACTGGGGCGCTGCTGGCGGGCCCCAAGGGGGGACCAGGAGGAGTGAGGGAAGCTGGCTTCGGCCCAGTGCTGGGCGGAGACCCCGCGGCGCTGGTCACACTGCCCCAGGGCAGCTGCTGCTCTGGCCTGGAGCCGGCAGCTGCTCCTCTCGGCGAGCAGAGCGGGCGCCTTGTCCCAGCGCCTGAAGCTGCCAGGGCCGGCTCTCCGCTCGGGCAGCAGCACTGGGTGCGCCCTGCGGCCAGGCGTCCCCGGGCTCACCTGCGCGGCCTGCCCTGTCTCCCCGCCGCAGCCCATCGACCTCAGCGCCTGCGCCGTGGCCCTTCACATCTTCCACCTGAACGAGGACGGGCCCAGCAGCGAGAACCTGGAGGAGGAGGCTGAGAACATCGTCGCGGCCAGTCACTGGGTCCTGCCCGCAGGTGCGCAGGGCGGGCGGGCGCCCTGGCGCTTGTCCCTCAGACCGCCGGGGCCTCTCACCCGGCAGCCCCGCAGGCCCTCTGCTCTGGTGGGCAGGCCGAGTTTGGGCCCCCCGGGGACAGGCTGCCTGAGGACCTGGTGGAAGCAGCCCCCGCCCCGCCTCACGTCCTCGCCTCGAGGAAGACCGGGGCCCCGGGGAGGTCGATGCCATGTCCGGGCTGGGGGGCTGGCGGCTCGGCCTGGCGTGAGCAGCTCTCGTGTCCTGTCGCAGCCGAGTTCCACGGGCTCTGGGACAGCCTGGTGTACGACGCGGAGGTCAAGTCTCACGTGAGTGGCCGGTGCTGCAAGCAGCGGCTCCTGGGACGTGGTGGGGGAAGCTGGTCTCCGGGAGCCGCCGGGAGAAGGGGGCGCTGGCGGGAGGCGGAAGGCCGACCCTGGGGGACCCCTCCCCGGGCCGTGGGCTGGGCGGCGGCTCCCGGTCCCGGCACCTGCGTCCACACCGCCCGGTCACCGCCCCATGCCCGCAGCCCCGCGGCGGGGCCGTTCTCACTGCGCTCACCCGCCCCAGCTCCTGGACTACGTGATGACCACGCTGCTGTTCTCGGACAAGAACGTGGACAGCACGCTCATCGCCTGGAACCGCGTGGTGCTGCTGCACGGTGGGTGGGCGCGGCCGGGGGGCGCGGCCGGGGGGGCGCGGCAGGGAGGACGCGGGGCCGCCTCAGACCCAGCGTCTCGGTGCAGGGCCTCCGGGCACGGGGAAGACCTCGCTGTGCAGGGCGCTGGCGCAGAAGCTGACCATCAGGCTGTCGGGCAGGTGAGGCTGCCCCCGGCCCCCCCGAGCCCGCCCCGCCGGCCCCTCCTGCTGCGGCCCTCGCCCCTTCTGGGCTCCCGGCGTCTCCCGCGAGGCTGCCCGGGCCGTAGGCCGCTTGCCCCTCCGCGGACCTCGCGCGCCTCCGACTGCCCGGCCAGGGCGGTTCTGTGCAGGCCGGTGGGGCGTGTCGCCGCCTGGGCCGCCCGCGCCCTCCGGTCTCCGGGGACGCTGCTCCCTTCCCCCGGCGTGAGCTACCGGTCGCCCTCGAGGGTGCGTGGGGCCTTGCTGGAGAGGCCTCAGCTCAGCCCCTGCCCGCGGCGTCCGGCCCTCGCGGGCCTCTTGGGACGGCCCTGCCCCCGGGCTGCAGCGCCGCCCTCAGCCTCCCCGCGGGGCTCCTCCCGCTGCTCCGGCCCCCTCGTGCGGCATCCCGGGTGCCCCTGCCCGTGCAGCGTCGGTCTGAGCCAGGGTGTGGCTCAGCTGGCTCTCGGCCTGCCTGTGGGGCCGGGTCCCCAGGCGCCGGCTCCGTGCGCGGCGGGAGGCAGGAGTGCAGGCAGCGCGCTGGTCCCTGGGTCCTGCGGCAGGACCGGCCCCGCCCCGCAGGCCCCTGGCGCCGCCCCGCGGGGGCAGCCGGTCCGGACGCAGGCAGGGCGGAGAGGGCGGCGAGGGGCTCCTGCTCCGGCACCAGCGAGACCAGGGGCGCTGCGGGTGCCCCTGCGCCCCGCGGGCGCCGCCTGAGCCGCCTGTCGCAGGTACCGCCACGGCCAGCTGATCGAGATCAACAGCCACAGCCTCTTCTCCAAGTGGTTCTCCGAGGTGAGCGGGCGCCCGGGCCACGCAGGCTGGCCCGACACGGGCTCCCCGCGGCGCCCCCGCTGTGGGCTGGGCCCAGCCCTGTCAGCAGCTCCTGGGGCACGGCGGGGGACGTCGGCACAGGACGGCCGGGCGGGGCTGGGGCGCCCCCGCGGGCCTGACCTCTGATCCTGGGGGTCTCGGCCCGGGGCACTGAAGGGCCGCTCGGTTCCAGAGCGGCAAGCTGGTCACCAAGATGTTCCAGAAGATCCAGGACCTGATCGACGACAAGGACGCGCTGGTGTTCGTGCTGATCGATGAGGTGGGTGTGGCTGCGGCCCCCCCCCCCCACAGGGCCCGCAGGGGCCCCCGCCTCACCCCGGCGTCGCCCCGCAGGTGGAGAGCCTCACGGCCGCCCGCAACGCCTGCAGGGCGGGCACCGAGCCCTCGGACGCCATCCGCGTGGTCAACGCCGTCCTGACCCAGATCGACCAGATTAAGCGGTGGGCTCCGGCGGGGGCGGGGCGGGGGCGGGGCCTGCCCAGGGAGGGGGCGTGGCCGGGCGTGGCGTGACCCCGCCCCCTCCCAGACACTCCAACGTGGTGATCCTGACCACGTCCAACATGACGGAGCGGATCGACGTGGCCTTCGTGGACAGGGCGGACATCCGGCAGTACATTGGGCCGCCCTCTGCGGCCGCCATCTTCAAGATCTACCTCTCCTGCCTGGAGGAGCTGATGAAGGTGCGGCCGGGCCGGGCGTGCGCTTGGCCCCGAGCCGCCCGCCGGTCCCCACGGCTCTCCCTGGGGGCGACGGGCCGGGGTCCGCCCAGCCCGGGGCCGGGGTGCGTGGGGATGCGCGGCGGCCGGAGGGGCCTGCCCACACCGGCGCTGGGGTGCGGGGTCTTCCCCGGGCGCGTGTCGGCATCGGGGAACGCAGGCCGCGGGGCGTGGTGGCCGAGGCCGGGCCCACACGCCGCTGGGTCAGAACCCGGCGCGCCCTTGCCTGGCCACACGGGACTCGCCCCTGTGCTGCGCGGCGGCGGCCCCCAGCGGGTCGGGCACCCCGGCGCCGGCCCCCGAGGCACGCGCGGTGCTGCCCGCGGCCCTCTGCGTCGCGGGGCGGGGCTGCGGCTCTGGCGCCCGCCCACGCCCCCGCCCCCCGCCCCCCGCCCGCAGCGCCAGATCATCTACCCGCGGCAGCAGCTGCTGACCCTGCGGGAGCTGGAGATGATCGGCTTCGTGGAGAACAACGTGTCCCGGCTCAGCCTCCTGCTGAGCGCCATCTCCAGGTGCGCGGCGGCCGGCCCGCGGGGACAGTCGGGCTTTGGGTTGAGCAGAGGCCGGGCGGGGCCGGAGTTGCTGGCCGGAAGCCTGAGCCGGGACCGCGAGGCGCGGGGGTCTGTCTGGGGGTGGGCGGGCAGGACTGACGTGGCCGGTGCCGTCTCCCAGGAAGAGCGAGGGCCTCAGCGGCCGCGTCCTGCGGAAGCTGCCCTTCCTGGCCCACGCGCTGTTCGTCCAGGTGCGTCCCGGTCTGCGCCGCGGGGTCGGGCTGCCCGCACGCGCCTGCTGCGGCCCGCCGTGACACCCTGTCCCGCAGGCCCCCACGGTCACCATCGAGGGCTTCCTGCAGGCCCTGTCGCTGGCCGTGGACAAGCAGTTCGAGGAGAGGAAGAAGCTCGCGTCCTGCCAGTGACCGGCGGCGCCCCGGCCCCTGCCGCCGGCCCCGCCCCGGCTGTGTTCAGGGCGCGCCGGGCCTGTGTTGGGGGGGGGGGCGGGGCCGGGCCGCGGGGGTCTGCGAAGGGCCGGCCTCTGCTCCCGCCACGGACACGCCCACCTCGCGGGCTTCCGGGCATTAAAATTCTTTTTTACGGACTTGATCTCTGATGCTCAAATCATCCGAGTTTCAACACCCTCACGGGCTGACGGCCTGGGGGTGGCGCCGCGGTCTGAAGACGGGGTCCCCTGGACAGCCTCGGCTTGGCTCTGACGTATTCTGCGTTTGCTTCTGGGGCACACACCGGCGGGGGGGGGGGGGCCTCACGAGGCCGGGGACCCTGTCCCGGGGTGGACTCTGGGGTCTTGGCGCCAGGGGACCCAGCGCTGCCGCGGGCGTGTGCGGAGGAGGACCCGGCTCCCTGGGGCTGCCGGCGGGCTGGGGGCTGGGCTCGGGGAGAGGGAGGCGGGGACCGAAGGCTTGGAAGCTTCCAGCGGGGTGCCCGGCCCAGGGTCTCGCTGGGGGGGGGGGAGCGGCCCCCAGGCTGGTTTCAGGGTTGGGAGAAGCCGCGCCCCGCTGGGGGGCAGAGGGGGGTGTGGGGGGTGCTGCTGTGCTCCGACAGAGTGGGGCGGGGCTGGGCGTGGGTTCGCGGGCTACCTCTCGCCAGCCCAGAGCGCCCCGAGGGGCAGGCACCCCGGCCACCCGCGGAATGAGACAGGCGCCTGCGGCACTCGCCGACTTCACACTTTATTCCACTAACGAGATCACACGAGACGAGGCCCTAGGCCGGCCAGTGCCCTGGCCACTGCGCGGCGCCCAGCTCCGGACTACTGGGGCGGGGCGCGGAGGGGCCGGCGGCGTGGACACGGGGGCGCTACCCGCGCCCGGTGGGTCAGCATGAGAGTTGGGGCCAGCGGCCCCTGAAGCCGAGCGGCCCGAGGCCAGACAGCCCAGAGGCAGTGGCAGGAGGCTCTTGCCCTCCGGGCGTGAGATCAGCGTTTAAATAAACACCCGCCCGGCCGCGGGGCGCCGGAGCTTCGGGGTGACGGGCAGCGCCTGGGGCTACTCGTGGGCGTCCTGCTGGGCGGGCGGGCGGGCGGGGGGTGCCAGGCGCGCGGCTGAGCGGTCACTCCGCAGCACCGCAGCGTGGCTGTCCCGGCCGAACCCGGACACTGTGCAGGAAGCCGGCGGCAGCTGCGTCCAGGGTCAGGAGTAGATGGTGACCACCTCCCGGCCGCTGCCCCGCACCAGCAGCGCCCTGTCCAGCCCCTCGGTCAGGACCTCGAGAAACTCCATGTCTGGGAGGCTGTTAAGGGCAGCAGCTGGAAGGGTGGGGGCCGCCTCGCACTCAGGCAAAGGGGCTCGCCTGAGCAAAGCCCGAACCCGAGGGGGCAGGTGCCTGGGGATCCCCGGACCCCTGGGGGTGGGGTGACCACGCAGCCCCGGCGGCGTGGGGGCGGCCTGACCTCGGAGCCCAGGGCTTCCAGGCAGGCTCGGGTGAGTGACATGGCAGCGCCCTCCTCCCAGTGTCGGGGGTTCAGGGCCCGCACCGTGCTGCCCCCCACTGATCCTCGCGCTGGAACCAGGCCCACACCCGCCAGAGCACATCCGCTCGCCCGGCAGCACACGCGCGCGCCCTTTGAGCAGCGAGGGACGCTCGGCCCCTCCGCCACGCGGCCGGAACCCCAGTGGGCACGGCACCGGGCGAGGGGAGGCCCTGGGCCGGCCCCTCCGCAGGTCAGCGGCCCCCCGCCCCGGCGCCCCCCACCCCTCCGGCCCCCGCCCCGGCGGGCCCGGAAGGATACAGTTCTCGTCCCCCTGCCGGTTTCTGGGCGGCCCCGGCATATTGAGCAGCACCAGCTGCGCGTCCTGGGACTTGCTGCGGACCACGCCGTTGAGCTTCACGGCCGTGTGCATCCGGCGCACGTTGGACTGGTTCCTGCGGAGCGGGTCGCTGGTGGGGCGCCGGCCCGCCCGCCCCGCCCATGGGGTCTCGCGGCGCCGCGGGGGGCCGGGCCAAGCGCCACCACAGCCGAAGCGTCTAGTCTACAGGGCACCGGGTCGGCTGGCCGGGCCGAGGAGCCCCCGAGAGGGGATGCTGGCCCCGCCAGCCCGCGGTCAGGGTCCGGCCGGCTCTGCGCGGGGCGCCGGCGGAAGGACACGTGTCCAGGCGCTGCAGGGCAGGACGGCGGCCAGCGGGGGCGCCGCCGGCTCAGACGCCTGCAGGGTCTTTTCAAGGCACCCTGGCACTGCCCTCGCATGCCCACCGGCGACACGGCCGGACACTAGGGGGTCGGACGGGTGGACAGAGGCCCTGCGTGACAGGCAGGAAAGGCCGGCCAGGCCACAGCCTGGAACCACCCCGTGCAAAGCCAGCGACCAGCCAGTGACCAGGAGGAGAGCAGAGGCCCAGCAGGGTCGCTCTCCCCAGCGCCGCCTGATGGACAGGCCGCCGCGCCCCGCGCATGCCGCCCCCTCCCGGAACGGCCCGGCCGCAAGCAGGAAGAGCGGGCGGAGGGACTGCCTGACGCTGCTGCTGCGTAGGGCGCTAAGGCGCAAGCTCACCCCGTGTCTCTGCTTCACGTTCCGCTCACGTGCAGGCCTGGGGACCCCACGTGTGGTCGGGGTGCAGGCGGCAGGGCCTCCCTGCTGAGCACCACACGGGGCGGCCGGGCCAGGGGCTGCACGGGCAGCGCAGGACGCCCCCGCCCGCCAGGCCCCAACCTGGGACGGACCGAGGGCCCGACGCCCTCCCGCGGACGCCCCGAAGCCTGGCGCCGCGGGGTCTCGAGAGCAGCGCCAGCCCGCCTGCCCCCCGCCGGAGCCGCCAGGGACCCGTCGCCCAGACGGGCTCTCACGCCACTTAGAAGAGGAGGCTGGGCGTGTCCCGCGCCGCACTGAGCAGAGGGGGCAGCTCCCCCAGAGCCGCGGCGGGAGGCAAGCTCCGCCTGCAGATGTGTGCGCAGACGGCCGTGCGCGCGCCACGGACGCCACGCACGATGCACCCCACACAGCATGTACATACGCATGCACGTGCACACGCCATGCCATGCACACGCCGCGCGCGCGCACGCCGCGCACACACACGCCGCGCGCGCAGATGGCCATGCATCGCGGCTCCAGGCCTGCGCGCGCGGTGCACTTACAGGGCTCCCCATTCTCTACGGGGGAGAGAAACACGAAAGCACGTTACTTCCGGGCGGTCAACCCCGGGCCAGGCCCCAGGGGCTTCCCCGCCCCCGCAGCCCTCCCACTGCCGGACCTGCTCGCTGCCTGCGCCTCGCCCCTCCGGGGACAGCCTGGGGCTCCAGTCCATGTGTGGGGGAGGGGCAGCGCGCGCCAGCGGGCCCAGGCCACCCGGAAGCCCTGGCCTGCAGCTGCCCGGCAGGGAAGAGACGGGCCACCAGAGCAGGCTGCGCCCACCGCAGCAGAGGACGCGCCACGGGGGACACTCACGGCTTCAGGCTGAAGAGGTCTTTGAAGCCGGGATCCCTGTTCTTGTGCTTCTCGGCGATGAGCTTCTCCTTGGTCCAGGTCATCTGCACCCTGTCCGGCGTGGACGGCGCGTGGGCCCTGGCGGCCACCGCAGTGTGAGACGCTGTGTTCCTGTCGTGGATCAGCTGGGCCTGGCGAGGGGGGCAGCAGGATCTGCGTGACCACCTCCTCCAGACGCCCCAAAAAGGCAAGGGCAGGCGAGAGGCCCCTGAGCGCCCGGCGGAGCGAGTGGCCCTGGACCTGGAAGCCCATGACCAGGGCTCCAACCTCTGACGCCCGGAAACCCGAACCCCAGCAGCCCGCGCCGACAGCAGACCCGAGCGCCAGCGCTGCGCCTGCGCACTGCCGGCCCGCCCCGCCCCACCCGGCCCTGCCCCGCCCCGCCCCGCCGGCCCCGCCCCGCCGCCCCCCGCGCTCGCTGGTGTCCCTCCGCGCACTCACTGGCACCTCTGCCCGCCTGGCCACCACCAGCCCTGTACCGCCGTCACCCACCCCTTCACTCGGCCGCTCGCCCCCACCCTGCAGCAGCGGCACAGGGCCAGGCCGCGCACGGACCTCCCTCTCCCGCTCGTTCTTGGACAGCTGCATCTGCTTCAGCATCTGCGAGCGCTGCTCCATCATCAGCGTCTTCTCGTAGGTGAAGGCGGAGATGTCGTTTTCCACCTGCAAGGCCCGCAGCCCAGGGGCCGGTCAGCCCGGGCCTTGCCAACGCCCGGCCCCGGCCCCGCCCCGGCCGCGCCCACGCACCATCTCCACCACCTCCACCTCGGCGCTGATGCGGAGGTGGTACAGGAAGACCTGCAGGTCCTTCTTCATCTGGACGCTGTTGTCGTCCATCTGGGCCACCGTGAAGATGCGCATCCGGCACCTTCTCCACACCTGTGGGGGCGCGCGCTGAGCCCCGGCCCGCGGCCCGCCCCGCCGCCCCTCCGCCGCCGCGGGCCGCCCCGCCGCCCCTCCGCCGCCGCGGGCCGCACCTTGTGCTGGCGCAGGAGGAAGGGCAGCAGCATGAGCAGGCCCCCGTCGTGCACGATCCACCACACGTCGATGTGCCCGTCGCCGAGGCGCTCCTGGTTTTGTGGGAACAGGTCCACGTTCTTGGCCACCAGCAGGGCCTGCTGCGCCGCCGTGGTGTCGCGCACCGTGTCTGCGGAGGGACAGCGGCTCACACGCGGCCAGGGCGCCGCGGAGCCCCCCGGGCGGGGCTGCGAGGGCCACACGCACCCACGAAGTTCCTCCAGGAGGAGGGGTCGTCGCCCTGCTTCCAGGCCTGGGGCCACGCCATGAGCACCGTGTTGTGCTTCATGCCGCCCAGGCCGGCCGCCTGGATCAGGTGCGACACGCCGTCTCGCAGGCTTGAGGACACCACCAGCTGGCAGAAGCCTTTGGTCTTCTCGGCGCCCATCAGAGACCGGATGTTCTGGGGGCGGCGGGGCAGGGCGGCTCAGCTCCACCCAGCCTGCGGGGCGGACTCCCGGCCCGGCCCCTGAAATCCAAGACCGCCCTGGGGTCGCGCTGTCCCTGCCGGCCGCCAGAGCGCGCGCCTGCGAGCTGCCGGGAAGACCAGCCTGGCCCACGCCGGCCGGCGCTTCCGCCTCCGGGCAGACTGGGCACAGCGTGGGGGGTGGGGGCGGCCTGTCCTTGTCTCCCGCCGCGCTGGAAACCTCACGAGTTCCCAGAGCCCACGACTGGGGGCCAGGCCTCGTGGGCTCCCGCAGTGCGGCCAGTGGCCCGCCTGCCTAGGGGCCGGACCCCGTCCACGGAGGGGCTGACCGGGCAGGTCTCCGCAGCGACCTCAAGGAGGGAGCCGAGGAGTGGGCCACTCGGGCGCCTGGGGCCGGCCTGCCCCTCCCGGGAGCGCCGGCACCTGGTCCTGGGGCGTGGGGGCGGTGCCCGGCGGGAAGGCCCCACCCCTCGGAGCGCACCTCCTCCGCCCGCTGGGCCTCGGCGTGCTTGTCCAGGTAGGTCCCTTCCAGCACGGAGCCCACGATGGTCAGGCCCTTGCCGGCCTTGAGCTGCGTCGTGAAGGACAGCAGGCGGGGGTGCTTCACGCGCTGCTCGGCGTCCAGGTTCAGCAGCACCAGCACCTGCGGCCTGCGGCGGGCGCGCGTCACGGCCGGCCCCGCCTCCCGGAGAAGGCGCCGCCGCGGCAGGGCGCCCGCCGCCCCTACCTCCAGTTCTTGGTGTGCGGGGGGCCGTGCTCCACGCGCAGCAGGGCGTAGCGGGCTGCGTTCAGCGACAGCCCCCTGATGCCGTCGCCCCACTCCTTCTCCGCCCTGTGGGGAGGGGCTGCGGTGAGTGTCGGGCGCCCCGGAGGCGTGGCCCCAGGAAGCTGCCCCCCGACTGCTTCAGTCTCCCCAGAAGCAGCCGTGGTCTCTGCAGGGGTGTGGCATGGGGGAGGCCCTGGCTCCAGCAGCCCCTGCCGCCCCAGAGACCTGGGGGGGCTTCAGGCAGCCCGAGGCCACGCCCCCTCCCCGCGGCCCCGAGCCCGGGGGGCTGCGAGGCGGGCACAGGTGAGGAAGGGGCCCCCTGCTGCCGACCCACAACTGTGCCCGGGCCTGGTGGGGCGGGGCGCGCCCGTGCCCCGCTGTCCTCCCTGCGGTCTCGTTCCACTTTAGGGTGAGGTTTTGGGGCTTTAAAGCCAACACACATCGGGGCGTGGCCGATGGAAGTCTCCAGAGGGGCTGCAAGAGCGAAACGCGGCAGGCGGGCGCGCTCACCCGCGGTATTCGATGTACTTGTAAAAGCAGCCGGCAATGAGCATGGCAAACAGCGCGTAGTGCCAGGAGCAGATGAACATCAGGGCGAGGCACAGGCTCATGCCCAGGAAGGACAGCGCCCTGCAGGACACAGGCTGCGCTGACCGCTGCGCCCGCCCCCTCCCAGACGGCCCCACGGGCACTCGCCCCACCGCTCCAGGGACAGGCTAGCAGCGGCCTCCGCGGCGTCCACCCCAGGGCCGTCGCCTGCGGCAGCGCAGGACACTGGTCATCGTCTGTGGATGTGGGAAGCCGGCCCGCGCTGACCGGGCGGGCGGGGCGCGCTCACCAGTGGTAGTACTTGAAGCGGGGCCGCCAGTTGGGGGTGCGCAGCAGCGTCTGCACAGCGCACGCCAGGTTCACGAACAGGTAGCACATGAGGAAGAACCTGGGCGAGGGGGCGGTCAGCGCACGCCCCGCCCCGCGGGCTCACGGCGCCCAGCCCCCCGCGCCGGGGCGCGCTCACATGGAGAGGATGGGGGCCACGCTGTCCAGGGAGGCGATGAGGATGCCGATCTCGCAGATGAAGGCTGTGAGCAGCAGCGCCCACGTGGGCTCCCCGTTGGCCTTCCCGTGGCCGAAGACCTGGGGGCGGGCGACTGTGGGCAGGGCCCCCAGAGAGGGCGGCACTCGGGCCCCGGGCGGCCTGGCGGGAGCGGGCCTGGCCTGGCCTCGGCCCTCAGTGCCCCAGGGCCGCAGCAGAGCCCCCAGCCGCTGGACAGAGGCCCAGCCGGCGGCGAGGGTCCCGCCCTCCAACCGGGCATGGTGGGCCGGGGGCCCCCGCGCGGGGACTGCCCAGGCCCCCGGGCCCCGAGGGCGCAGCGCCCACCTGCAGGAAGGGGACGATGCCGTCGCGGGCAATGGCCTGCAGCAGGCGCGGCGCCCCAGTCAGGCTCTGCAGCCCCGCGCCGCAGGTGGAGAAGAAGGAGCCGATGACGATGACCCAGGGGGACGGCCAGGCCAGCATGCCGATGACCAGGTTCCCCTGCAGGGCCTCCCCGAACCTGCGGGACAAGGCCGGCTCCCAGGACCCAGCGGAGGGGCGGGCGCCCGGCAGGAGGCCCCACCCCGCAGCCCCGCCCCGCAGGCTGCCGAGACCCCGCCCCGCAGCCCCGAGCCGCCGCTGGGGTCAGGTGCCCGGGGCGCCCACTGTGGCCAGCGCGGGTGGGAGGGCCCAGGTCAGCCCCGACAAGCTGCAGGGAGCTGGGCCCCGTGAGGGCTCGAGTCTCAGGGAGACCGTGTCTCCAAAGTGCCCGGCGCTGCGCCCGGGACACGTACTTGTCGCGCAGGACCACGCCCTCGATGCAGGCCCCGAAGAGCACGATGCAGGAGAGGTCTGCGGCCGCGTCAAGGAGCGTGGGTGTGGGAGGTGGGCAGTGGGCCTGGGCAGTGGGCACTGGCAGCTGCGCGTCCCGGGCAGGACAGCTCCGCTGCCAGGAGGCGCCTGGAGACGTCCACGGGGAGGACCTCGGTGAGAAGGGGCCCCGCGCCTGCAGCTCCACTGGGCAGACCGCGCGTGACCGCGGAGCCAGGGGACAGCCGCGTGCACGGCGGCGTCGAGGGACCCCAGCCCCGGAGGGGAGGCCTGTGGCCCGCGCGGCCCCGCCCCCGGCCCCGCCCCGCGCGGACGCAGACGGATACAGATGAAAGACGTGGTCACGATGGCCAGGATGGTGCCCGTGGGGATGGACTTCTGGGCGTCCCTCAGGTCGCCGGACCGGTTCGAGCCCGCCATGATGCCTGCGGGGGTGGGGGGTTACTGCCCCCGCTGGGGAGGCACCGCCCCCACGCGCGCCCCCACGCGCGCCCCCGGCGGGGCTCACCGGTCACGGAGGGGAAGTAGATGCCCACCAGCATGGTGAAGTAGGTGGTGATGTCGGCCAGCACGTAGGGCAGCCCGGCCGCCCGGCCCTCCTCGGGCCCCGGCGCCGCGGCCGCGCCCGGCTGCTCCACGAAGGCGCCCTTCTCCGCGTAGGCGCTCCACAGGTTGCCTGCGGGGACAGCGGGCGTCGGCGCGGCCGGCCCCTCTCGCAGGGCGGGGCCGCGGGGCCGCGGGGCGGGGCTCACCCAGGAGGACGCCGCTGGCCACTCCGGGGATGCCCTGGATCTCCGTGACGTTGTTCTGTGCGAAGTAGCCGTCGCAGGCGGCGCCGAGGGCCGAGCCGTTGCAGAAGAGGCGCCAGAGGGCGGTGGGCGCCGAGCCGTTGCCCGTCGCGTGGACCTTGGCGCAGGCCTCGAAGCCGCGCCGCGCCAGCGTCCGGTTGCCCAGGAGGCAGACCCTGCGGGCGCGCGGGGCGGGTCAGCCGCCGGCCGCTGTGGGGCGAGCCCGGCCTCCGCGGAAGCCCCCGCGACTCACGGGCTGTCCGGGGGCTGGAAGGCCGTCTTGACGACGCCCGCGTAGATGGCGAGGACGGACAGCACCACGCAGGCCAGGAAGACCAGGGCCAGCTTGTTGACGTACTTGACGCCCACGAAGACCACGGCGGCCATGAGGACCAGCGCGCAGCTGCCGTACACACGCATGTTGTGCAGCAGCGCGGCCGCCTCGCCCTCCGCGGACTCGGCCTGGAAGATGGCCGCGCTGGGCGAGATGTAGGTCTGCGCGGGCGGGCGGGTCAGAGGCGCTGCCCCAGGCCCCTCCCCGCCGCGCCCGGCAGGCCCCGGCGCCGGCCAGCACCCCACCGCGCCCGGCTGGGGGGAGAAGCGGCGACTGCCCCCGGAGGGCAGCTCCGCTGGACGCGCGGGCCCAGCCCTCGGAGCCGAGGCCCCGGCGCAGCACCCGCGTCCCCAGCCGCCCGCCCGGCCCTGCGGGAAGCGGCCCCCGGGCAAGGCTGGCGTGTGGGTGGACTGAGGGGGTCTGGCCGCCCAGCACTGCCCGAGGACACAGCCCTAGGCAGCGGGGCAGGAGGACCCGGGAGATCCCCCGAGAGGCCTCCCGTCGGCAGGGAGTCCAGCCCCAAGGCCACTCACCAGAAAGATCTCGATGGTCCCCAAGATGTACATGGACCCCGCAAACGTGGTCCCCAAGTAGAAGCAGAGGCCGACGGCGCCCCCGAACTCGGGCCCCAGGGACCGCGAGATCATGTAGTAGGAGCCGCCCGCTGCGGCCGAGGGGCGGGTCAGGGCCGCGGCCACCTCCGGCCAGGCGCAGCCCCAGCACGCGCGCCCACCGCCCGGCCTGCGGACAGCGGTCCGGAGCCCAAGACCACCTGCTGGCCGCCGCGCCGCGGGGGAGCGGCCAGAGGCCCGGCCCGGGTGGCCGGAGAGGACACGCCCGCCCGCCGGCCACGGGGCGGCCCCGCGCTCACCCGGGACGACGCCGTTGGTGGCGATGGCGCTCATGGAGATGGCGGTCAGCATGGTCTGCGGGGAGAGGGCAGCTGGGGCCGGGCCGGGCGCCCGTGCTGGCCGCGCAGGGGCCGGCGGGGGCTCCGGGCCGGGGGCCGCCCGCCCCTCCCGCTGGACGGCGCGCCGCCGCGGCCACTCACGCAGGCGCAGCACAGGGACACGATGAGCAGGGCGTCCAGCACGCCGGCCGCGCCCACAATCCAGGGCAGCCGCAGGAAGAGGATCACGCCCAGGATGTTCTGCAGGCAGGGCAGGTACACGCCCACGAAGGTGCCCATGCGGGGGCTCTGCAAGACGGGGGGTGCTGGGCGCTCGGCCGCGGGGGCACCCCGCGTGCGCAGGCCCCCGTGCCCACCTTGGCCTCGCGCCGCCGGCTGTCCTCGGCCTGCTCGTGCTCCACCACGCCCTGGCTCAGGTTGGTGTAGTTGGCCAGCTTGTTGAGCAGCGAGGACACCATGGGGTTGCTGTCCATCTCCTCCTGGGGCCGGAGACGCGCGTCAGCCGGCCCGGGGCGTCCGGCGGGGCTGACCAGGGCGCCGCGCTGCCCACCCCCGCACGGGCACCTCAAACAGCGCCATGTTCTTGCCCTCGAAGAAGCTCTCGCCCTCGGCCTCCACGTTGATGAAGGGGCTGTTCTCACGGGGGGCTCCATCTCCTGCCGGGACACCGTCCGGTCAGTCCAGGCGGCGGCCGGGGCCGGGGGGCCCGAGTGAGGACACGGCCTCCACGGAGGGCGCCGGGGACAGCGGGGGGGCCCCCCAGGGCGTGGACCGGCGCCCCTCGGCGGCCCGGGCTGGAGGACAGCGGTCTGGCCAGCGCAGCCGGACGGCGCCTCAGTGGAGCCCACAGGCGTCCACCTGAGGCCTGGTGCGGAGCGGCCGGAGGCGGCTGGGCTGCGACACAGGACGCCTCCGGGGTGGACGGAGCATGGCGGCCTCCCCACCCGTCTGCCTGAGCGGCTGGCCCAGGGCCAGCGGCTGCCGGAGACAGGGACGCGCCGTGGTGTCGGGTTCTCAGCGACCTTGGCGAGGCCGCAGCTCCGGTCGTGGCTTCTGGCGCCGGGACAGGCGGCCTGGGCAGCACTGCCGGGCTCTGCGGCCAGCACACGGCACTCAGCACTGCTGTCCAGCCGGTCGCCACAGCCCAGGGACCCACGCAGCCAGGCCCACCGGCCAGCGACATCGGGCGGGAGAGCCAGCGCGCCGAGGGGCCTGCGTCCAGTGCCCGAGGCCGGGAACCCCGGGAGGCGCCGCCCGGGCCCCGGGGCACAGAGCGGGCGGCCACGCAGACACCGGCGCCGGCGTGAGTGGACGGGCAGAGGCTGTCCCCCTGGCAGCCCTGCACCTCCCTGCCGGCGGCTGCCCGCCGCACAGAGCAGCAGGGAGCGGGCGAGGGGCGGGCTCTGTCCCGGGAACAGGCGGGTGGCGGGACTCAGCCCGGGAGGTGGCGTGGGGGCTGCCCGGTCAGCGCATCTCCCCGGCCTGTCTGGGGTGCGTGACCCCAGCCCGGCCAGGTGCTCCAGGGCCAGCCCACTGCCCCCGCCCACCGGCCAGCCAGCCCAGCCCAGCAGCCTGGACACAGGCTCGGCCCGCAGGCCATGCCGGCGTGCGGGGGCACCTCCA
Source organism: Scalopus aquaticus (assembly GCA_004024925.1). Taxonomy (NCBI): domain Eukaryota; kingdom Metazoa; phylum Chordata; class Mammalia; order Eulipotyphla; family Talpidae; genus Scalopus; species Scalopus aquaticus. The sequence continues at coordinate 35,068 of PVIJ01012454.1, forward strand.
GCAGAGCGGGGCCCCACCAGCCCCACGCCTCCCCCGGGGCAGTGGGCCGCTGGCCGTGTAGGGTGTCCGGGGCCAGCTGCCCACCCTGCCCACCCGGCCCCCAGAGCAGCGCGGAGTCGCACACCGGTCAGTTCTGGGGCCTGGCCGGGCGGGGGAGGAGCTGGCGCTCCAGCACGGAAGCGGCTGCCGGGGCCGGCCGGCGGCAAACAGGAAGTGGGGGGAGTGCCGTCCCCCCGCCCCGGCCCTGCCCCGCGCAGGCTGGGCTCCAGCCGGCCCCTGGGCTTCCCGGCAGGCAGGGCCTGCCCATCAGGGATGGCCAGGGCCGGACACGGCCAGGCCGGGCGGGGAGACCCCCGCTCTGAATCACAAGTTTCTAGCACCTGCCATCTGGGGCAGGGGCTGCCGAGGGGCCCGTGTGCAGCTGTGGCTCCCGGTGGGCACCAGGCGAGGCCGGGCAGAGGGGCCGTGGTGCCCACTGCCCACTGGCACGGCCCCGCCCGTCGGGGTGCGCCCGCGGAGGCCTGGCGCCAGCAGCGCCGGTGTCGGCTCACCCGGTGCCCCTGGGGCCTGGCCGGGCGCGGCGGCGCCAGGGAGCCGGGGGCCAGCCGGCTCCCGACGGGTCCCCAGGGGAGACCGAGGCACGGAGACGCGGCACCCCTGCCGGCTCACCCCTCGGGTGGACGTGCCAGCGCAGGGCAGCCCCGCGTGGACGGGGCCTCGACCACGTGGACAGATGACTCGGCGCCCGGGGCCTCCGGCAGCAGGCTGCAGAGCCGCACCGGCCGGAGCCGAGGCCAGCATGGCCGCAGGCGGACACAGCCCGAGGGCCGCTGGCCGCGCCCGGACAGGCCCGCCAAGGCCCCTCCCGGCGCCTAGCCGCCCCCCGCCCTCCCTCTTCTGCAAAACGAAACCGCCCGGAGGGTGGGCCGGGGGCCCTGTGGCTGCCCGCCGGGGCTCCCGCCGCAGGAAGGGCCAGCCCAGGCCCAGGCCGCTCACCAGGGCTCCCGGCTGGACACTGCGAGGCCCCAGAGCCGGCGGCCATGGGTGCCGCGCTGCCCGCGCTGCCCGTTCTGCCCAGGCTTATCTGCCCGGCCGGGCGGGAGGGAGTTCCCGTTCCCAGAGCCAGGGTTAACCCCCGCCGCGCCGGCATGTCCCGCTGGGGCCACGGCCCCCGCCGCGCCGGCAGCCGCCCGCCGGACACGGGGTGTGGACAGGGCTGCGCCCGAGGCCCCGCCCCAGAGCCCACCCCCAGGAGTGACCGCTCAGCTCCCAGGCCCTGCTCTCGGACCAGGGGCCTGCAGGCTGAGGCCGTGGGGACGCCCCAGGGAGGACAGCCCAGCCGCCACCGGCGCCAAGGCAGAGCTCACCCACAGGCAGTGTCTCGGGGCGCCCCGAAATCGGCTGAGCTGAGCTGCAGGGGGCTGTACGGCACCCCACGGTTCCCACCCCTGGGCACGAAGGGGGACCCAGCCTCTGATGGCACCAGGCCTGGTACACAGGCTCTGGGCCCGCGCCCCGAGCTGCCAGCGGGGGGCAAGGCCCCAGCCCAGCGCCCAGCCCGGCCCCTCGGCCCCGGCCCCCAAGCCGGCCCCCGGGCTGCCCTTCCCTGGAGCTCCGGGGCCAGCCCAGCAGCAGACTCTGACTCACTGCCCCGGGCACCGGGGCGGTCAGGCCACGTGGGGCAGGCCGGTGGCTGCTTCCAGGGAGCCCACGAAGGCAGCGCCGGGCCCCAGCACCCGGGAGCACCCCCGGAGCGGACACCCCAAGAGCGGTGTCGGGGCAGTGCCGGACAGCACGCTGGGGCCCCGCGGGGCCTGGCCTCGGCACCGCACCTGGGGGCCATCCTGGCAGCAGCCCGACCCGGGGGGTGACCAGGCCGGGAGGGAGATGGACGCGGCCATGCGGGTGCTGGGACGTGGGCCTGGCACGCGCAGCACACACCAGAACGCGCGGCACACGCCAGAACACTCCGGCACGCCACACGCGCGGCACACGTGCACACACCAGAACGCGCGGCACACGCCAGGATGCTCAGCACGCATCAGAACACACTGCACACACATGGCACACATGCACACACCAGAACACGCGTCGCAAGCCAGAACACACCAGAACGCACCGGCACACGTGTGCACGCGCCCGCACAGCCATGCACACACCCGTGCGAGGCACACACAGGCTCACACGCGCACAGCAGAGGCTCTGCCCCCAAGACGGCCCGGGGCCAGCCAGGCACAGAGGGGGCTCCGCACTCAGCCTCGCTGCCGTGGGTGCCCTGAAAAGGGAAGTGGGCGGCGACGCGTGTCCCATGACCTCACTGGCCTGCAGACGCCTGCGGCAAGGCCCCAGCCCCAGGACCCGCCCGCGGCGCTCACAAGCAGCCCTGGCAGCCGCCAGAGGGCAGAGGTCACGCTCCTGCCAGCAGGTTCCCCGAGGTCTGGGGCGCGGCCTGAGTCCCGTGCCCGGCCACAGCTGGCAGGCCGCTGCCCAGCCCCGGCCACAGCTGGCAGGACCCGGCCAGTGCCTGGGACTCGGGCCCCTTCCCGGCGGGTGAGGCCAAGGCCGCAGCAGGAGCGTGGCAGGGCTGAGAGGCCCCGCTCCAGGGCGCAGGTCAGGGCGGCATCCCGAGAGGTTGGTCAGGGACAGTCAGCCCAGGGTCGGTGCAGGGGCCCGGCCCCCCCACGCCCGCCGGCCTTCCCACGGGGAGGGGGCTGGCAGCTCGCGGTCAGCGCCCAGCATCGCGTCAGGCCGGCGCCTCTGGCGTGAGGTGGCCCGGCCCGAGGACAGCGGCCAGCGGGCTTGGACACGCAGAGACCGACACCCCAGTCCAGGCTCCAGCTCGGCCAGTTCGGCCACATGTCAGCCCCGGGCTGCGGTCTCCTGACTCGGACGAAGCCCCGGGGAGGCCAGAGCCAGGACTCGAGGGCCAGGGGCCGGCGGGGCCGGGGGAGGGGCCGGGAGAGGAGCCGCCCGGAGTCCGCAGAGTGTGACCACGGGCAGAGGGGTCGGGCCCCCGGGGGGGACGTGGGCCAAGCCCGGGCCCCCAGCAGACAGGACGGGGGCACGCTGCAGGCCGGGCAGCGGCAGTGCCCTCACCGGGCTTCAGGAGAGTGGGCAGGAGCCTCCCCAGGGGACACCAGGGCGAGGGCCCCGCCTGCCCAACGCCCGGCTGATTCCCAGCCTCCGGCCTCCCCGCTGGCCTGGCAGGGCGCGGGTGGGGGAGCACGCAGGTGCAGCGCCCTGTCCTCACCTGCCGTGCCCGAGGGCAGGGCTGCCACTCTGCAAGCGGGCTCAGGGCGGCCGCCGGGACGGGGAGCCCCCGAGAAAGTGAAAGTGCTTCCAGGTCCGGAGCCCAGACCGCCCCGCCCACAGAGGCCGTGCGCAGGGGCCCCCCGGGAAGGAGGCCTGCGCAGGTCAGGCCCAGCGCGGGTCTCCAGCCAGGCTGGAGTTGGACGGCCAGGGCAGGGGGCCGGGGCACCCAGCCAGGCGCCGCCAGCTCCGCAGGGCGCGCCCCCAACCCAGTAAGCCGAGGGCACCTGACACCCCCGGCCCCGAAGTGCCGGCTCGAGCGCCAGAGCGCTTCCCGCGCCCGCCCGCGGGCCGTGCCTGGGGGCCGGAGAAACACCACACTCCCCCAGACCCAAGCTGGACGGAGGCGCGGGCAGGGGGAGAGGGAGCGGCAGAGCCCTGGGAAGCGCGAGGGCCGGAGAGGGGACAGCGCGGAGGTGGCCGGCCCCAGGCACCCGCCCCCCGCGCCCCTCCGCCCCTCCGCCCCTTCCCGCGCCTGCCCCACCGCCCGGGCTGCGGCCTCCGCCTTTGTCCGGCGGGCAGGTGCGGCCGGCTCACCCGGGCTCGGCTCGTGGCCCTCGGGGGCCTCCGGCGCCGCCGCGCGCGCGACCTCCGAGTCCTGGCCGCCGTCCTGCTGCGCCTCCACAGGCACCACGGTGAAGTTGGTGGGCATGGCCGCCGCTCGCCAGCTCGGCCACTCCGTGCTCAGCCCGCGCTGCAGCTCCAGCCGACGCCGCGGCCGGACTGGGCGCGGGGGCGGGGCCCGCGGCCGCCCCGCCCCTGCAGACCCTCGCCCCGCCCCGCCCCCGGCACCGCCCCGTGCCTTCGGGCCTCGCCCCGCCCCCGGCGCCCCGCCTGGCCACGTGACCTCACCTGGTGTCTCCGCGGCGCTGGACTAGTGCGCTTGGGACGACCAGGAAGGAAGTGCCGGCGACTTTCGCCGATGCCCGCTCCTGCCCGCGAGCCGCCCCGGCCCTGGCCGGCCCCGCTGGGCTCGCCCTTCCGCAGGGGGGCTGGTTCCGCGCTGGTGGGGCGGCTCTGGGGTCACGCACAGGACTGCAGAGGTCACCGGTCTGGACAGGCCCCCCCACCGAGGATGGGGCCATCCCTGTGGCTGGGGAGAGCCCCCGCCCGGGCACTGGGGGGGGGGCCTGGGGAAGCCCCCAGAAAGGGCACCAGGGCCGGAGGAAAACGCTCGTGGAAAGCGGGAAGAACCAACGTCCATCCCGGGAACTGCCCGGACAGGCCTGGAGGCCGGCAGGGACCCCCAGGGGCCCAGAAAGGCTGGGGGAGGGGCTGGGGGTGGTGAGAGGGGCGCCGGCCCAGAGGGGCCCGGCCGTGGGAGGGGCCCGAGGCTGCCCCAGACTTGGCCGTATGAGCAGTGACCGCAGCAAGGCCGCTTCCAGCGATGGGCAGGGGCGCCTGCGGGTCCCAGCCGCCCACGCGCACCAGCCTTGTGGGGGTGCCCCAGCCCACCCCACAGCCAGAGAGGAGGGGCCTGCCGGCCACCTCCCTGGCCAGGAGCGTGAGGGCGGACACCTAGGAAGGCTGGCGCCACAGACCCGGGGGCGGGCATGGGGGCAGCACCTGGCAGCCTGATGGGGTGCACGGGGCCATCAGAACCGGGCGTCGAGCTCAGCCCCAAGCGCCCCGGCTGCGGCCGCGGGCCAGGGTCCTTCACCAGCCGGGCAGTCCGGGCAGTGCGGCCCGCCACGGCCTCCGGGTGGGGCCTCAGGCTCAGCAGGGTGTGCCCCGCTTCTTACAGAGGAAGGAGCCCTCCACCCCTGTGTGGGCCCAGTCTCAACCCTCCAGGCTGAGACCACCGGGGCGGGCACCGGGGGGCCAGGCCAGGGAAGAGCTGGCCCCGGAGGAGGCCGGGGCCAGCGGGCGTCCCCTTCCTGTGGCGGGCACCAGTGCAGGGGACGGGCCAGTCCCACCACAGGGCCGAGCTGGCCGAGCTGGCCAGGGCCTCCGCGGAGGGGGAGGGAATGGGGAGCGGGCAGGGGAGAGGCCGGTGTCTGGGCCCCTCACTGGTGCTGGTCCTCCCCCCAACCCCCCAGCCCCCGGCCCCAGGGCTGAGACTGGGACCTGTCCAGGACTCGAGGCTGCCCTGTCAGCGCCAAGGGGAGGGCCGGTCCCAGCCGGGGGCCTCTCCTGACCCGGCCCCTGCGTCCTCCGGGCGCGTTGGCCCCCGGCACCCTCGCTCGCTCAGCAGCCAGGGCGGGGATCGAGAAGCCGGCAACGCGGCTGCCCGCTGGCCAGCCCCATGCAACGGGGCTCTGACCGCCTCCGGGGGGCGGCCTGTCCCTGGGCCGGCCGCTGGCCAGACACGCTGGGTGTTGGGGGCTCTGCAGGGGCGTGGCCCGAGGGGCCAGGCCTGAGGCTGCTCTCCGGCTTGGGGGCGGGGGAGGCCGGGCGCCCCGAGGCGCCCCCGCCCCCTGGACTCCCAGTCCACTACATGGAGCGGGCAGGGCTGCCAGAGATAAGCCGGTCACGCAGGCGCCGGCGGCCGGGCCTGGCCCACTATCACCCACGGCGCAGATAAGGTGGCCGAGGGGCACCCCAAGGTCCCCGCGGGCCCCGCCGGGAGGGGAGGCGGGCAGCTGCGGCCCAGCCCCTCGGGCCTGGGGACCGCGCCGGGCACCTGCCTCCGGAGAAGCCGGCGTCTGGGTCCCCAAGAAGTGACTGCGCCCTCCTGCCCGCAAGGGCCGCTGCTCCGCGAGGCATCGAGGCCAAGCCCGGCCGAGCGCACGGACAGACAGCCGCCGGTGCCCGACACGCCAGGCCACGCGCGCCAGAGCGCCCCGCACAGAGGACGGGGGACGTCCGGCCGAGCGGCCCCGGCCGCAGCCGCCAGAGAGCCCTCCCGTGGACGCGGCGGAGGTGCCTTTCCGTCCTCTTGGGCGACAAGATAGACGATAAAATAAAATACGCGTGGACACCCAGGCTGCCGGCCTCGGGAGTGAGTCGCTGGCCGTCTCGGCCACCTCCCAGAGACGGACGTCACTGCCCCGGGCCTGGCTCCGCCCCACGGAGAGAGGGGCCGCGGGGGAAAGGGCGGCCGGCCTGCGGCGGCCTCCCACCAGGAGGGAGGGTCTGCCGGCCAGGAGACAAAGCCGGGACTGGCTGGGCAGAGCGGGGCCAGGCACGGAGGGCCACCCGCACCCCGTGAGGACGCGCGGGCGAACCAGACAGACGCGGCCTGGGAGACCCGGGGGCGGCATCGGGGCGCGGGCGGCACCGGGAAGCCGATGAGGGGGCGGGGCCTGGCCGCGGGGGCGGGGCCAACTCGCCAGAGGGGGAAGTGGCCGGACTCCAGCAGGCTGACCCGAAGGAGGCAGAGGACGGTCCGCACCGTGACCGGCACCCACGGCCAGCAGAGCGGGGGGCAGGCAGACAGACCCCGCGAACAGCGAGGCCAGGAGGCTCCTCGGGGACGGGCAGGACAGTGGACGAGCCGGCGGGACGAGCGCAGGGGCGACGGCTGCCCACTGCCCGCGACCCGGGGCTCACATGCTGCTCCTCAGCGCCCCGGGCGGGCTCAGCGGGCGGCGGAAGCACGGGGCCCCCCCGGCACCTGCCTTGGTGTCCTCTACACTTGGGTGCGTCCCTCCAGTGCCCGCAGCTGTCACTGCCAGGGCCAGTGGTCACCACGAGCCTGGCAGCCTACAGCCGGCCGGCACGGCCCTCCCGCTGAGACCCCGCCAGCCGCGTGTGGAGCTGTCCAGGCCCAGGACACAGAGGCCTGGCCGGACGGGGCACGGAGTCCTGGCGAGCCTCTGGGGGCCGCTGACCCCTCTGCCCCATGGAGCCCCAGAATCCCCCGGAAGTCAGAGCAGGGTGGTCGAGCGACCCCGGGGCCCACAGGAGGTGCCCCGGAGCCTGCGGTCTGTGTCCAGCGTCCTGGGCAGGTTGCCTCAGCGAGGGCAGGCACCGGGCTGCCCCCAGAGGGCAGGGGCCAGCGAGGGGGAGGTCCCGCCACAGCCTCACCCCCAGCACTGGGCAAGGAGGGCAGGCAGGCCCTGTGGGCCGTCCCGCAGTCCTCCCCTGCCCTCTGCTGGCCGCCCTGCCACTGCTGGCGGCCAGCCGGGGCCAGGAGGCTGCCCAGGCCGGAGTGCACACAGCAGGGGCGGTCAGCACGGGCCGAGCCCAGGAGGCCAGGCCTGACTCCCGCCTCCAGCTCACGTGGGCCTCACCTGTGGCCAGGTGCAGTGCTAGGGCCGCCTCCGGGTCCCGTGCTGCCCTCGGCTGGGTCTGCTGCCCAGGCGGGGTGCAGAACAAGGGCCCGCCACAAGCCTGGCCCCTCAGACCCCAGAGGAGCCCCCACCTGCCCACAGGGAGGGGAGATCACCAAAGCCGACCCCGCCACCCCGCGCCTCCCGTGGCAGGGGGCTCGGGGGCAAAGCCTGCAGCCGCTGTGGAGCGGACTCCCGTTCGCCTGTCAGTGGGCAGGCCTGGGGGAAAGGCCGGCCAGCAAGTGCCTGCGGGCTGGGTCAGCGTGGAGGAGATCAGGTGGCCGCCCCTCCCCCGGCAGACCCCTGCTTAGAGGAGCCCCGCACAAGGCCCCACCCGCGAAGGCACCCTCCTGGGCAAGGCCCCACCCCCGCAGGGCACCTTCCCAGACGAGGCCCCGCCCCCACAGGCCCCACTCCTGGACGAGGCCCCGCCCCCGCAGGGCCCCTTCCTGGACGAGGCCCCGCCCCCGCAGGCCCCATCCTGGATGAGGCCCCGCCCCCGCAGGTCCCTCTCCTGGACGAGGCCCCGCCCCCGCAGGTCCCCCTCCAGGACGAGGCCCCGCCCCTGCAGGTCCCTCTCCTGGACGAGGCCCCGCCCCCCGCAGGCCTCCTCCTGGATAGGGCCCCGCCCCCGCAGGGCCCCCTCCTGGACGAGGCCCCGCCCCTGCAGGTCCCCCTCCTGGACGAGGCCCCGCCCCTGCAGGTCCACCTCCTGGACGAGGCCCCGCCCCCGCAGGCCCCATCCTGGACGAGGCCCCGCCCCCGCAGGTCCCTCTCCTGGATGAGGCCCCGCCCCTCGCAGGGCCCCTCCTGGACGAGGCCCCGCCCCTCGCAGGCCCCACTCGCACTTGTGCCAAGGCCTGGGGGAGGGTCACGGCCACCTGCTCAGTGGTCACGTCCCTGGGGCCTCAGCGGGCTCCCGGGGCTTCGTTGAGAGCCAGGGACAGGTCTCTCTGGGGGCCGCTGGCTGCCCTCGGGGTAGGGGCAGCCGCCGTCCCGGGGACTGAGAGCAGCGACCTGGCCGGGGCCTCGCTTGGGTGCCTGCACCCCAGGCTGCTGGCCCCCCGTACCCTCGGGCCACCGCCGGCCACTGAGGACACAGCGTGGCCTGTCTACGCGTCCCCTGCACCGCCCAGGGCCCCGGGCTCCCGCCATTCCCCGGAGCCGGGACGCCCGGGCACGTGGGCGGAGGCAGCCACATCGCAACACCACACAACAGACACACGACACCGAGGCCCGTGGGCAGGGGCTGTGTCCACTCCCTTCCCGCCCTGGCACCCCGGGAGACCCAAAACGCCTCTCAGGCTGAGCCTCGCCGGCGGGCACCACCCCGCGAGCGTCGCTCCTCCGGGGAGGCCCTGCCTGGGGGCGCCCCCGCCGGCCAGTGTCTGGCGTGAGCGGCACGTCCAGCCCCCGGGGGCGTTGCTAAGAAACCTGGTCACTGACCGTAGATGCGGGCTGGGGGGGGGGTGTGCGCGTGCGGCAGGGCCGTCTGCAGGGGGCGCCCCAGGGGCAGGCTCCGCACCTCGGGAAGGCGCTCAGCCCGAAGCTGGACCCCACAGCCCCGCGGGTGGACAAGGGCAAAGCCTGAGGCCCCAGGCGCCGGCCCACCCTGAGTGAGGTGCCCCTCGGGGGCAGCAGGCACACCCAGGCCGGGGACCCCGGGGAGGGGGTGCTGGCGCCACCTGTGTCTCTGCTGCCCCAGCCCCCCAGGAGCCCGGCACACCTGCCCCCCAGATGCCCGCCCTGCGCTGGGCCCAGGGGGACGGGACAGTGTGCTCTGTCTCCAGGCAACTGGAGGCGCAGGGCACCCTGGGGAGGGCTCAGGTGGCCAGCGGGGGGGCCCTGAGCCCCACGGAGGTGGCTGCAGGGAGGGGCCCTGTTCGGGGAGCAGGCAGGGCTCTGCCCGCTGGACTCGAGGCGGCTCCCAGTGGGCCTCGGGCCACCTGCAGGGAGCTGGACGGACAGAGCGCAGCTCGAGGCCAGCTCTGCTCCTGCATGGACGGCCCCCGACCCGTGCACCCCAGGCCGGTGCACCCCACAAGGCGCCACGCGCACTGTGGGCCACACGGTCACCAAGGGCACCCCACACGGCTGCCAGGCCCGCAGGCGGCCAGCCCCGGCGCCCCAGGCCGACTCTGAGCTGCAGAGGCCACAGGCGCTTTGCGGCCGCGGGAAGGGGCCGGAAGGCCAGACGGTGGCCAGGGCCTGCCGGGTCGAGGCAGGGCGCCGGGCGAGGGGCAGCGGTCCAAGAGCCCCTCCATGGATGGCTGCCAAGCAGCCCCCGCCACTCCCCTGCGGCATGGGACAGCAGCCAGCGGCCTCTCCCCAGGACCCGCCGGCAGGTCAGGAAGGACGTCCTTGGCAGCAGGGAGGCCTGGACAGAAACCTCCCACCGCACCTCGCAGCGGCCCGCCCGGAGCCCGCCGGGTGTGAATTGATTTAATCAAAGCAGCCAGGAGGAGGCGGCGGCCGGGCCAGCGGCCAGGGGCCGGGGCCAGCCTGTACGGGGCAGGCGGCCCCCGCCTGCCCCTCCCCCCGTGACGCTGCGGGGGCCCCCCTGGGGAGAGCCCTGGCGGGGAAGCACTGGCCGCCCTCAGCACTCTGAGTGGCCCGGCAGCCCACCGTCCACCCAGGGGCTCTCCCGGGGGCCTGGTGTGGCCACCCCCATCCGCTCCTGCCTGGTCGGACCCAGGCCTGGGCCCAGAGCCCTCCCTCTCTGAGGCCGGCCACTGAGCTGATCTCGCCTAGATACTGGGGGCAGCTGGGGGCTCAGGGAGGATGGTGGCCGGCACGTGCCCGGCCCCTCGACTGCCCGTGGGCAGCACCTTCACCCTGGGCTGAGTCAGCGGCCGCTGCTTAATCCGAGGAGCCGCCAACGGTCCCGTCCAGCCCAGAGCCCGCGTCTGGCCCTGGCCTCAGGCGGCTCTGCTGCCCCAGGGCGCTGCCCAGGCCTCACGCTGCCCCTGCTGGCCGCGGCTGCGGCATCTTGACCAGGGGCCTGGACCCCGACGAAGCGTCCCTGTCCGTCCAGGGCTGCCCGGCCCCTGTGCCTCCCCGCCGCCGGCCCGCGGCCGCAGACCGGTTTGCAGGGGCTCCTGCGGGGTGACGGGCACTGCGGCCCCAGGCCCCGGGGGGAAGAGGCCGAGGCCCCACAGGGCGGGGGACCCCCAGGCGGCAGGAGCCTGTGGCCGGACACAGCGCCCACAGCCCAGGCCGCTGCTGCCTCCGCCGGGGCGCGGAGAGCAGGGCACAACCGGGCCCCGCGACCTCCCTGGGGCGCCCTCCCCGAAGGGGCGTCCTGCTCACGCCCGACGCTGGACCTGGGGCGCCCCTGCCCACCCACCTCTACCCGGGGTGCCGCGGCCCCACGCTCACCTCCGAACCCCCCGCCCGGCCCAGGGTCTGGCCGTCTTTGCGAGGGGCCGGCTGCCGCACCCCTCCCGGCCCCTGGCTAGCGCTGGCCAGCACACCTGCCCCCGCCCCACACCTGCGCTGGCCCCAGGCCCAGGGCCGCCCGCGGGACGTCGGCAGGAGCCCGACCTGAAGCGAAAGGACAGCTGGGGACAGAGACCTGCCCGCCGGCCGGCCCAGGCAGCCAGTAAACCCGCTTAGATTGCACTGTCCTAGGCAGGCCAGATAATGGGCCTTTGTCTGCAGACAGTGGGCCCCAAAAGTCCATTTGACGTTGGCAGCTCTGTTCCCCTCAGTCCCCTCTGTCTCCTGTCCCCTGTCCCCTGCTCTGTCCTCCCCATTCCCCTGCTCTGTCCCCCAGTCCCCCGCTCTCTCTCCCGTCCCCCCTCTGCCCCAGTCACCAGAGCCCAAGGGTCTATTATCAGCTGCCTCTGTGTCCCCCCCAGGCCCAAAGGGGGTGGGGAGCGCTCTAGCCCCTTCCTGGGCTCTGGGCTGGAGGGAGGAGGAGGAAGTGGGAGGAAGGGGGAGGGGAGGGGAGGAAGAGGGAGCAAAGGGAAGGGGTGAGGTGGGAAGAAGGGGAGGGAGGAGAGAGGAAGGGCGTGGAGGGAGAAGGGGGCGGGGCGGGGCGGGGCAGGAGGCGGGGCTTCTGGGCTGGGCCTGGGATGCCTGCCCACCCCGCCCAGGCCCTTGCTCCGGGTCGGCCTGAGGATGACCTGACCCCCGACCGCTGGCAGAGGCCCTGCAGGGCCCAGAGCTGCCCACGGATCACCTCCCAGGGCAAGGGCCAGCACCGGGGTGCCCAGTCGGGGCGCCAGCGGGAAGGAACGGGGAGCCCACGAGCACCCCAGGGTGCCTTCGGGAGGGGCGGGCGTCCCAGTGCCCACTGCCCTCAGGGAGGCCCCGCGTCCCCGTCGGGGCGGCACCAGGAGCCACCGGCAGAGCGACTCATCCGGCAGTGCCGGCTGAAGGACGAAGGCCTCGTGGCAGGAGGCCCCCAAGGGCGCCGGGAGGTTCAGCGCCCACCGGAAGCCAAGAGGCCACGGACCGCGGACCTGACTGTCTCCCCACGCCGGGCCCGGAGCTCGGCGGGGCCGGGACGCGCAGGCCACACCGGTGGACGTGGCACGAGCGGCACGAGCTTGGGGCCCAGCGTGACGCCAAGGGGAGACCCCAGCGGAGGGCGCCCAGGGCGGTCTGCCCCCAGGAGTGGGTGGGCACGCACCCCCGCAGGCCTGCAGCCGAGGGGCTCCCCTGCCGGAGCCTGGGGGGCTCTGGGACCGAGCCCTGTCCCCCAGGGCCCGGGGCGGTGTGAGCAGCCTCGGGGCGCAGGAGCACCCCGCCGCACACGGGGCCAGGCAGGGTCACTGGGCAGGGGCCGGCAGGGTCACCCCCATCCCGTCCTGGCAGAGTTCTGGAGGCGGAAGGAAGCACCGTGGCTGCAGGAGCGAGCGAGCCCGGAAAGGTAGCGGCGGGGTCGCTGGGGAGGGCAGCGCTGACCTACGGCCAGAAGGCCACCCCCAGGGAGGCGGCGCACTTCCGGGGAGTCCCAGAGTCGGACCCTCCCCAAGGCCTGGACCAGCCCGGCCTGCAAGCTCCGGCCGGAGCGGGGGTCAAGGTGCCGGAGCGGCCCCAGCCCCGCGCAGACCCCCGCTCCGCCGCCCCTGCGGCTCTCAGGCCCGGCCTCGGGGGCGGGGTTCAATGTGGCCGAGGAGCGCCCGAGGCCGCCGTCGCTGGGCACCCGGCCCCGGCCGCGCAGTGCCGCCGGCGCCCTGCGCGCTCCGCACCGACGGCGGGGACGCCCGCGCACCTACCGTAGCGGCTCGGCTCGTGGCAGTAGCGCAGGATCGGCAGCGCGTCCGCCCGCGGCGGCTCGGGGGAGGCGGTCGGGTCCGAGTCGCGGGCCTGGCGGGGGCTGGCGGGCGGGCTGCCGCCGCCCGCGGGCTCGGGCTCCGCGCCCCCCGGCTCGCCCTCCGCGGGGGTCACTGTGAAGCGCTGGGACATGGTGCCCGAGCGCCGGCGCCGACGTCCGGGCCCCGGACGCCGCCGAGCCGCGGACGCGAGCTGGATCTGCGCGGCCGCCCGCGGGCCCCGGGTCTGCGCCGGGCGGGGCGGGGCGGGGGCGGGGCGGGCCGCGGCGGAAGGCGGCCGGGGCGGGGCTCGAGCGGCGGGCGGGAGGGCGGGGGTCAGAGCGGGGATGCCTCCCAGGCGGGCGGGGGCCGCGCGGCGCAGGAAGCGGGAGGGGCGCGCGGGGGCGGCGCGGGCGCGGGCACCTGCGCGGCAGCCGCGGTCTGCGCCCAGCTGGGTCAGGACCCAGAGCGGCAGGTGCGCCGGGGAAGGGGCGCGGGCACTGGGGAGGTGACCCCGGAAGGCCGGAGGCGGGGCTGGGCGGGGCTGGACCGGGTCAAGGGCACCAGCTGGCCGTCCCGACAGTCCTGAGGTGCCCTAGTGACACCCGTCTGTAATCTGCAGTCTCTGGTGTCCCCTCAGGACAGAGCGGGGGCAGGGCGCTGCCCGCAGCCCGCAGCTCGGAGGCCGGCGCACCAGGCCCTGAGCTGGCCGTGGGCAGGCAGAGACCACAGCACTGCCGAGCCTCGGACCGCCCAGGGTCGCCCCAGGGTTGGTGCCAAAGTTCTCCCACTGAGGCTCTGGGTACTCGGGGAGGGGCTCTGGCCGTGGCCTCGTGGCCCAGTCAGCAGTTCTGGACCAGGAGGTGGAGCAGACGGTTCCCCCTGCCCGGGGTTGGAGGAGCTGAGACCGGGAGTCCAGGCCCTGGACCATTGGGCAGGCCCCTGAAGACCGACCCTCCCTGCTGCCCGCCCCGCAGCATGTGCAGCACCCAGGCCTCAGCTGGCCTTTCCTCGCCGCAGGTTGGCCCCGCGGCCACGTCGCGCTTGTTTACGTGCCACTCCAGGATGCCGAGCTCACGACACCTCCGTTCTCACCACGGAGTCCGGCCTCACTGGGCCGGCCCCGTGGGCCGCAGGGAAAGGGGCCCCAGCTCCTCTGGGGCGAGCCGTCCACGGGGGCAGGCCGACAGAAGCGCCAAGCAGGGAGCTGGGAGAGTGAAGTCCCAAATGGGGGTGGGGAGGCCCCAGAGAGGCCTGAGCGGGATGTGGCTGCCAGCGGCAGCGTCTGCGGTCCACGCCCCTTCTCCACGCCGTGTGGTGGCGGCAGCTGCTCAGCCATCGTGTCTCCATCCCAGCCGCGGCTCACGGGGCGGCCGGCCCTGCCCCCGGAGCACAGCCCGGAGCGTGCCCAGTTCCCCACTCGCCCAACCCGCTCTCCCCTCCCGTGCGGGCGGGGCGTGTGCCTGAAGCCTGGGGGCTCTGCTCAGAAGGAAGGCAAGAGCTGGGGTGCTCAGGGAGCACGCCAGGACGATCAGGGTGACTTGGCCTCCACACCCACTCTGGTCACCTCCACCTTCTGCTCGTGGGGCCTCAGAGGGGGAGACCAGTCCCAATTCTTTCACCTACAGGCACACCTGCTCACACCCATCCGCACCTGCCCACACCTGCTTGCACCTGCCCACACCTGTCTGCACCTGCCTGCACCTGTCCGCACCTGCCCACACCTGCTCACACCTTCC
>PVIJ01012455.1:0-49578 GCA_004024925.1 Scalopus aquaticus
TGGCCATCCGCTTTTCTTCTTTGGAGAAGTGCCTTTTGAGCTCTTCTGCCCATTTTTTGACTGGGTTGTTGGCTTTGTTTTTGTTGAGTTGTGTGAGTTCCTTGTAAATTTTTGTTATTAGTCCTTTATCAGATGTATTGTGTGCAAAAATCTTTTCCCAGTTGGTAGGGTGTCTGTTAGTTTTGGTTAATGTCTCTTTACAGAAGCTTCTTATTTTGATGTAATCCCATCTGTTTAAAATAAAATGTATAGAAGAAAATATAGGCAAAACTCTACATGACATACATCTCAGCAAAATCTTCAAAGTCTCATCCCTCAAAGCGAAGGAAGTGAAAGACAAGAGTTCAAGAAATTTTAATGAAGTGTTGATTGTGTGGCCCTGACAATGTGGCTCTTAGGACACAATAGTCAATATGAACCATCCCCATGGGTTTAGGGCATCTGAAAAGAGACACTCCTGAACCCCATAACCATGAATGGTGAAACCCTAAGTCTAAACTCCTGAAAATCACAATCCTGAAATTTCAAAATCCCCAAAATGTGATTACAGAAAAAATATTTTTTAAAAATGCTTTTATTTACATTTGCAAAAGGGGATTTATTTGAGAATATAGAAATATGACAATACCTCCTAGACCACTTTACACAACAAAACACATATCAGGAGAAATTATATCTTTCACAAAACAGGTGTACAAAAGGACATCTCTTCACTGAGGAAGTGTCAAGGTTTTAACACACACACACACACACACACACAAAGTTTACATACAAAATCAATGTGATAACACACTTTCATATATCAAGCTGGCAAACAACACATAAAACCAATTAGAGCTCTAAAGATCTTTGACATAATTTATGCCTCCATTATTGTAAATGTGAAGGGGAAATATATAGCATAAGGAAATAAAAAAAAAGTGACAATTTAATGCAGTGGGAAATAAACTAAAAATCAAAGGAACAACATCCAAAAACTGAAATAAAATTCGATGTACAAAAAAATGTATTGCAGGGCTAGGTTATGGACAGTAACTTGAAGGTGGTCAGATTGTATGACCCTTGGAGTATATGAGCTGGCCAACTTTTGTCATCATTAACTATATTTGAAGTTTGCATTGTGAATAATGGCTTTTTTTAAGGGCTCCTAAAATATTTTCAGAAGATATAGATATATTCATTTTCCATGTGGCACTGCACCTTTAAAATTATTCTTGGGACCTCCCTGGTGGCGCAATGGGTTGAGCACAGCGCTGTGGAGCTGTCGCCAGATGGGGTGCAAGTTCGATGCCTGACCAGGGAGCTTCCACATGGCGCAGCAGACCTCTCCTGCCTCACCCGCTGCTCCCCTCAGCAGTGTATTTCTGATCTGCCTGTGCTGCTCCCCGCTCTGTCTCTGGTGAACCCTCTCGCCGCCCCACGCCTCTGGGCTGTACCCCAGCTTGTATGTATAAATAAATAAATCTTAAAAAAAAAATTCTTCTGGGATTCAAAATACACTGACAGGAGCATTCCCTATTAAATGTTCCCTTCTTTTGTGTAATGGTTCTGCATCATGTTAGACCCAAGAAAATTCATTCACATGCACTGAAACACTCTGGGTAGAAGCTGTACTGGTAGGTGAAAAGCAACACCACAGCTTAAGTGTTGTCATTTTTTTTTTTAAAGATTTATTGTTTATGCATACGAGAGCTGGGGTGTAGGCCAGAGGTGCGGGGTGAGGGGGGTGAGGGTGAGAAGATTCACCAGAGACAGAGTGGGGAGCAGAACGGACAGACTGACTGAAACACACTGCTGAGGGGAGCAGCGGGTGAGACAGGAGAGGTCTGCTGCACCATGTGGATCAGCTCCCTGGCTGGGGACTGAACTCTGCTGCAGTGGCTGCTGATAGCGTCATTGTGCTGAGACTTAACCCCTTGTGCCACCAGGGAGACCCTTCAGTGTCTTCTTATCCGACCCTGTACGTAATTGTAATTATTTTTGAACTAGTCAGTAAGTTTGCTGGTTTCTCCAGGCAAGTGGGGATTTCATTCAGTAAAAGGCATTGGAATTTCATCAGGGGTGATTTTTAAGACACTCGTCAATATGAACTATCCTCATATGTGCGGGTCGCAATCTCAAATTTGTCTGCTTATTGAAGACAAATGCCACTTGCGTTTTTAAGCTGCCATTCTCCTCCTCTCTGGATCATGGAGCCAATATGCTCATCTGATTTTCTTCTCAGCAGCTTTAAGTTGCTATGCCCTGGGAGATGATGGGCATTCCTAACTAGTAACTGCTTCTGGAAGACCTGCTCATGTGAGGGAAAAGAATACGGTCCAGGGACAAAACAGGATGCTTTTCTGAACAATGAAATTATCAAGTTACCTTAAAAAATGGTTGAACACTGGAAAATATTGGAGAATTAAAGTCTCGTTCAGTATTTAATAACAATAAAACTTTACCTGGGTGTTTTGTAGAAAGAAAGCTTAATACATATGAAGATTACAGTTTGCTCAAATAAGAACCCAAATAACTGCCAAATACTGCAATTGTTTACAGTGGCTCTGAAAAGCTTTTTAATTTATACGTTTACATTTCAGCCCCAATTTCCTCCCCTCCCCCTTGGAGTTATTTGCTGAGTAAACCAGGATTGTCTGTCCCAGCTGGATTTCCATACAGCCTGGATTCCTGGATGGCTATGGAGGGAGAAGCTTCTCCCCCTGTTCCAGGCTGCATTGTCCCTGTATGTCTAGTCTGTCTAGAAGCTGAGCAGATTTAACGGTACATTTTTTTTTCCTGGCAAGAGAATTTTCTAGGTGATGCCATGTACTGCTATTGAGAGGAACACAGTGTTCAGTTTCTAGTTCCTAGGTTTTAAAGCTGTCCTTTTGTTGCCAAGCTCAGGGTTTCTCAATAGCAGCAAATGACTATTGACATTTTATGCTGGATAATTTCCTTGTGAGGGCCATTCTGTGCATTGCGTGATATTTTGCAATATTTCTGACCTCTACCCACCAAATGGTTGTTGCACCCCCCCCCCCCCGCCCCCAACACAGTCAGAAAAGTCTCCAGACATTATCACATGTCTCCTGGGAAGGTAAAATCACCCTGGTAGAAAATGACTAAATTAGCTCCATTAATTTATTAGGAATTACAAAATGGTGATTTCTCTCATCCCTTTTTATTTTCTGAGCACGTTTATAGACAGGAATGTCTTCCTCACCATCTTTCATTTTCCTAAGGCAGAGTTAGTGTAGGGAATGAAAAATGTGTTTTGATTTTTTTTCTTTCTTTACCATTTTGTAAGCATCTTTAACAAAGGGCTTTTTTTGTTTTTTATCATTATGACCTCATCAATGTAAACTTATTTGCTGTATTTTCATCCATTGCTGCTATTATGCTTACAGATCTTCAAATTGTCCCATATTTACTGAGTGCGAGCCCATTTTAGCTTTTTCTTGCTGCTGTTACAAATGAGCCACCAATTCTGTGGCTTAAAAGAACCCAGTTATTTAAGTTCCGGAGGTCAGAAGTCTGAAATGAGTTTCACTGGGTGGGTGTTTAGGGGTTCACAGGTTGCCTTCCTTTCCAAGGGCTGGGGAGGAATCTGGCTTGGTGCTTTTCCCAGCTTCCGGGGGGCGGGGGAGGTTGTGCGAGGGTGGGGGGCAGCCGCCATGCCTGACTCACAGCCCCGCCCCCTGCACAGCTTCTTCTGACCTGTCTCTGAGCTTCTACTTCCACCCTCACATCCTTAACGACCCCCACCCCCCTTCTACAAGGACCCTAGTGATTACATTGGGATTATAGCTATTATCCAGGATACTCTCCCCGTTGAGAGCCTTAACATAAAGCATGTACAATTCATTTTAACAAGTAAGAAAGTGACAGTCATAGATTCCGGATCTCTTCAGGGCATCACTGCTCTGGCTACTGAAGAGCCTATTCAAACTGGCTGCTTAGTTTTCCCCACCAGATTCTAACAATCTTAACTTCTCTGTGATACCATGTCCCATCTCTTTCTTTTCTTGCATTGTGATTGGAATTATTCCAACCATAATATGGTTATGTCCAGTACACAACAAATTCCATTTCCTTTAGCATTATTCACATTTCATTGGATGTTCAGAGTTTGGAAGATTTTTCCCAGCCCTGCTCTTCTTCCCTAGTGTGAAGCTCTCCCTGAGAGAATGATTGTCGGGGGACAACTTCCCACGTGCTCTGCTCCCCTGTGTAAACGCCTGTCACTTCTGCCTCAGTTCTTGCTCACCTGGTGATTAGGGGCAAGGGAGATTCTGTTTTCCTGGTTCTAGCTCAGGCTTAGGCACATTCTGTCTCCCTGTGACTCAGGCTTGGGGCTTTCTTAGTGGTCTGACATCTTCCCCACCTTAGGAAATGGCTCCCAGTCCAGACCCAGAGTGGTTTCCTGTCCCTTCCCTCAGCAATGACTGGTCTCTGAGGTGCACGGGTTTTCTGCCCCTCACCAGTGGCTTGAGACCTTTGTTCCATAAGGGAGACAACTTGGTGCTGGTAACCAGCCTCTTGCTGCTGAAGAGGCTGCTGCTGCCTTGCCCTCACCCTGCACCATGAAGGAGGGTTTCTCTGTTTCCTGTCTTTCCCTAAACATTCTTGTGAGGACAGTTCTAAGTCTGTGGAGGAAAGTTTCAGTATTGGTGTGAGCTCTTGTTTCTGTGGCTCCTAGATATTATATAGTCATGCATTCCTACCCTCAGCTTCGACAGTCTGATAAAGCGATTCTTATGGGCTTGCATGCTTCCCTCATACCCCTGCCAGATGCTGGCACAAGTAGGACAGAGCTCATGCCCAGGTCTCTCTGGAGGTCATTCTCTTTCCTGATATTCCATTTGAGTTGGTTGCCCTACAAACTCCACTTTCTGATTTCAAGAGTAGTTATGATTTTGTAGATTATCTGGTCTTTTCTTATTTAAGATGGAGGTGGTGTCCTTTCAAACATACAACTTATGAGGAACCTAGAAATAGTTAAATGACTTTTTCAAGGTTTGTTTTAATAGATAAAATGAAATGGATGCTCATTTTTAACCAAATACTATCATTATGGCAACCTAGAGCTCTTAAAGTCAAGAAATTTAAATCAAACAAACCACTTACCTGGATTCAACTTATCTAGTTATATGCATTTTGTTTGGAAGAGTGTATGAGACTTAGTCTTGAAAACCCAGGTCTATATTCCTCTTATTACTATTCTTCTTGTAAACCCAGGTCTACAAACTAAAAATGAATATTACTGTACATAAGCACTCCTTGAAGGAAATTTCAATTTCTATGTGTACACCTTTGAGATGAACTTTCTAGGTGTAA
Source organism: Scalopus aquaticus (assembly GCA_004024925.1). Taxonomy (NCBI): domain Eukaryota; kingdom Metazoa; phylum Chordata; class Mammalia; order Eulipotyphla; family Talpidae; genus Scalopus; species Scalopus aquaticus. Next base: position 5,320 of record PVIJ01012455.1, read on the forward strand.
GAGAAAGCATTTCCTGTTGGGACTACAGAAGGAACTGTAGGATGAGTGGGAGCTCACAGGGTGGAGAAGCAGGAAAAACATAGATTGTGGTGACTTCAAAGCCCTCTCACTTAGCTGAGATAATAAAGAATTTAGATCAAAAATTTGTGAAGTGGTAGAACAAAGTATTTTAATGAAAGATTAATGTGATAATGGTTTATAGAATGAATTGCTGCAGTAGTTCTCAAATCTATGTTCTCAGAAACATGGGGTCATTGAGAAACAACTTCTGGACCCCATCTGCATGGTATATAATTCAGGAAATCTGCATAAAATGAAACCTAGGACACACTAGACGGCACTAAATTATGTGGCAATTAGGAACAAAAGCTAAAAGGCAACAGCATTAATAATGGAAAAGAAAGACTCGTGATGGTTTCAAAATACAATTGGATTTAACTTCCTAGTGATGGAGACTGAATGAGAAGGATGACTTCCCAAGGTTTTGAGTAGGAAAAACTGAGGGTGCCGTGGGCCTCTTGGAAAAAGCTTGGGGTTTACCTTTGTTGTCTGCAGAGGAGTTGACAGAAACAGTGATGTGAGCCTCGGGATACTATGAATAGAGTCCTCATGGGCATAGAATAGATTCAGTTTCCTCAGAGTAAATAGCCAACCAATTCTGTCAGTTCTACAGTAGTTTGTAAATTCTGGTGAGAAATGAGAAGCGTCTCTACTTTCCCTTTTGATTGCTTGAAATTTCAAAGTCAAAGTCTTTGTCACTGTCATTAATGTCAGAGTTAATGATGCTATTATATCAGAAGCCACGAAAACATGACAAGATAAATAGTGGGCAAGCAGAAGGATGATACCCTGAGTGAGTGTAGAAGATCTGGTAAATAATTAATAGATATTAGGAATATAGATGAATTGTCATATGGACGACAGATGGAAGGTGGGTTAGCAGACGCACATATGGGTGAATGAGTGTTGAGATGGGGTGACTATTTAGATAATGAGTGGCTATGTAAATGGTAGCGTGTTGAGAATTATTGGTTGTTTGGTAGATGAATGAATAAATGGACAAATGATTCACCTACAGGTTGCCCGATTCACAGATAATGTATTAGAGACTGGTAATGTGACTACATTCTGTGAAAACTATATTGAATCTACTCATAAAAATTAAAGATTCGAAGAGGTGAAGGAAGCTAACACTTCTGTGTTGAAGATTTCAGATGACCTTTTCTTTTCCCCTTTTTGCCTTCTGTAAATTATGAGATTTTTCACTATCCCGTTTCTTGGGGGGGATCTTATTTGGAGTCTTAAATCCTTCAAGGTGATATTATTTTTAGACTGGAATGGTTTAATGAGAAATGTTGGTATGTCCATCAACACTTGCGATGCTCAGAGTGCCCTTATCTTAGGGGGTGATGCACAAGTTTCTTGTGTTCAGAAGGAGAGATGAGGGCATTCTGGAGCTGAGAGGAGTTATTGGCTTATCCCCCCATGCAACCTAGTCACTGCTCATTACAACGGGGAGGTGAAGGCTAAATGTTTGGGCTGCACAAGAATATGACTAAAACCTGGCAACTCTGACTCGTTAGAATGACCTAGGTCTTTGTAGATTGCTGAGGGCTGAAGCTGATGGAGGAGAACAACCTTCCACTGGGAGAAGAATGTCAACATCAAGGCCTGGCCCTTGAGAATTGGGATTGGTGACAACAATTAGCACTCATATGCATGAAGCTCCTGGGGGGCATTTGGGGGCACCTGTGAACTTCCTGCTAACAGTTTCCCTCCTGGTCTAAACTAGTCCCAGGCGAGTCCTTAGCCCAAGAGCCAAAAGAGTCTGAGACATTTCATTGCTATGGTCCATTGCTTTGTTCAAAGGGGGTAGTCTTTAGGAACCAACTTAAACCTAGATTGAAGAAGTTGTGTCCATTTTGCCTGGCACTGATCAATATTTGAGAACTTATAGTAGAGGTATCAGTCAGGGTGGGTGTGAGTAGAGGTTCACAGAGGGGCAGAAGCAGAACCATTCTGATTTGTGGGGTTTGTGATCAGAGATAGGAACCTGAATGTTGAAATCTTCTCACTTTATGTGGCATCGCAAATATAGCAAGTGCAGTTTCTGCTTTCCCAGAACCAGAGGTTTAGGTACCTTTTTGTACTAAGGGTATCTCAATTTCAAAATTTAGTGCAACAGAAAGAAAGAGGAAAAGTGAAGCAGAAGGAAATGGTAGGGCAGGAAGAGGGAGCAAATGATTACTATTTAAAAATTGGGGTTCCTATGAATAAATTCTGCTTCTTTTTTAGGGAAGACACTTAGGAAAAGACTTGTGTATACCAATTATTTGTTAGGGGGTATTGCTATCCTTAAACATGAAGCAGGACTATATTCCATTTCCAGAAAATAATAGTTCTAGGTTATCTTTTCCCAGTTCTTTCCCCAAGAACCTACATACAGTTTTTGGATTTTCCTTTTAATAGTAGAAATTTAACGTTAAAACGATGGCTTGCTTGAATTGATAGTTACTCAGAATGTGAACTGGGACTAGAAGTAAGGTTTCCAGACCCTAGTTTCAGGGTTGGTTCCTTTCAAATGGGCAGAACAGAAGCCCTTTAGGAATTATACTGTGGAGATTTGCCAGACTGAGAGAATTGAACTGCAAAAGAACACCTTAGTCTTCCATGCAGGGGACAGACTATGTAAGAAAGGTGAGCATTTATCGAATGAAATCATGATAAAATATCATCCAAGGTGAATTGCTGATTTCTATCTATTGGAGAAACTGGTCTTAATAATTGGACTCAGTATATAAAAAGTCAGGACCAAAATCCAGATAGGAAGTAGATAATAAGAAAAGGAGGAAAAGCTAAATGCCCTCTCAGGAGATAAAACCATCTTTGAAACATCATTCACCCAAGTCACCCTGGATCTTCTGTTTCCGAACATTAGGATGATGCAAATCTTTCTCTCCACGATGGATGCATTCAGGGTACAGCTAACCAGAATTCAGCCACAGGTCAGATGAGTCATTCTCTAAATGAAAGTGCCATTTCTGTTAACAACTTAACCGTGTAACCATATGGTTCTTGGTTATTTTGACCTGCATTGAATGAAGGTCAAATGAAGGCCACCACACGCAAGTGGTGGCCCTGACCTTCCCACGTTCTATTTCCATGTTCGGGGCTGGTGCTTGTCAGCTGAGATTGTGGGGATGCCAATAAGGGGGCCAATATGGTTAAAACTCAATGGAATGTTAAGGACTGTGACCCGCAAACCAATACTAGGGATAAAAGGCTTTGGGTTCTTCTCCTTTAGCTGTTAGACATTATTTCTCTGATGAAGGGGTAATCATGTGGGTAATGGGCTCATTTCTAAACCTCACTGTTTTTAGATTGAAATTCAAAACAATCCACGGTGTGTCTAATCATACACTCTTCGAATTCATGAAATATAATTCTGGATGTTGAAACACTGAGTAATGGTTAGCGTGCATACCTCCTTGGTCTTTGTGAATCAACAATTCTCCCTTCCTAAAGTTGGGGAAAGGGAGAAGATAATTTAAGAACCATTCAGTCATTAAAAGTGGGAAATATTGTCAGGTAGTTTTAAATATACCACAGGGATAAGATAATAAAATGTGGCATGAATGTTGAAAAGGTAAAGGTTAAGTTCTGGGTACTTCCTTCCTCACAAAGGAAAACTGAGGATGTTGGGGGTCCTTCAATCCCCCAATTAAAAACTGTTTAATACCTGTGAACAGCATCATCTGAAGAGATCTCCAGACAATCACAAATCATAACCCTGTCTGTGTTTCCATTGTGGGATGTCCTGTCATACTTGATTTCTTTTGTCTTTGGCGTGATCAAATTACTTATCTTTCTTTGTTGAGCGGTTGCCAATACAACCTTAGAAGGAATATGGGGGGATTGTGGTAAAGACTAAGGGGACCCTTTGTATCCAGGAACCAAATTGTCACTTGAGAGTGAAAACTTGTCCTTTAGGTGTGCTGTAAAAAGGAGGGTACTGGGCAGGGAAGGGGCTCTCCATCTGGGAGATTCACCAGCCAGAGCTGAAGTAAATCCTAAGAGATAAGTAAGAGGTGTTTGCTTTCTTCGTGATTCTGAAATAGCAGATACTTAACAAACGTCACCAAAAATCATTGTCCAAGAATTTGCCACTAGTCATCATTAGATGAAATTGAGTAAAGAGTTTGATTTTTCCTGACACTCTTTTAAGATGGTGGTGGGTAACCTACAGGGAATATACAATAATGTAAAAGATATAAACAACAATAATAAATGAAATTAAAAAAAAGATGAGTAGCGGATGGGGCCAAACGAGAGCCTGGGCCATTTCTAACAGAAGGCAGACCCGCTGTGGAGATTTATCCTTTATTATATCTGAAAGGAAATTGTACTTATTTAAGATGTACAACAGGATTTTACATACATAACAAAAAGATTACTGCAGTCAAGATAAGTAACATAGTCTCTCATACAGTAACTGTGTGTGTGACGAACACCTAAAATCAACTCTCAGAGTAATTCTCCAGCATTGCATATTCAGCAGGCTGTGTGCTAGATCCCTAGACTATCCATCCTAAGGTACCGCAACATTGTACATTATGCCAACATCTTCCCATCTTCGGTATCTCTCTGCTCCTGGTAACACTTTTCCTACTCTGTTCTAAGTATTCCTCATTTCAGAGTCTACCTACATGGGACTTCATGCAGTCATGTTTTTGTTTGGCTAATTTACATAGTATAGTGTCCTCCAGCATCATCCATTTTATTGCAAATGGCGCATCTCTACTAAGGCTGAAAAACCTCCTTTGGCTGCGTCTATATCACCATTTCTTTATCCATACATCCCTGAACACTTAATTTGTTTCTCTATCATGGCTATCGTGAATAATGCTGCAGTGAAAATGGGAGTCCAGATATCTTTTCCAGGTAGCGATTTAATTTCCTTTAGTTATGTACCGGAAGTGGGTGCTGAGTCATGTGTTAGTTGGATTTTTAATTTTTTGAGACCGCCATACTGTTTCCCATGTCAGCTGTACCAATTTATATCCCCACCAATAGCATTCAAGGAGTCCGTTTGCTCCACATTTTCACCAGCACTTGTTGTCTTTTGATTTTTCATAATTGCTATCCTTATGGGCATGACGTGATGGCTCACCGTGGGTTTGAATTACGTTTACCTGGTGTAAACGTTACGTCAGGTGATGTTATGGTATCTTTTCCTACTGCTGTTGGCCATTTGTATGTCTTCTTTGAAAAAAATGTCTATTGAGGATCTTTGCTGATATTTCAATTACATTGTTAGTTGTTCTGCTATTGAGTTGTGTGAGTTTTTATATTTTGAATATTAACCCTTTAGGAAATTTATGGTTTATAATATTTTCTCTCAATTCTTGGCTTGCCTTTCTTTTGCTATGCACATTTTTAGTCTATTTTTTTTTTTGCCTGAACTTTTGGTATTAATACCTCAAAACCGATGTCAAATTTTTACCAGTATTTTGTTCTAGGAATTTTAATATCTTACATAAAGTATACATGCATTCATTTTTTTAGTTTATTTGTGTATGTGGTGTTAGATAAGTGTCTGATTTCATTCTTTTAAATGTGGATATCTAGTTTAGCCACACAACTTACTGAAGAGGCTGTCCTTTTCCCATTTGTATTTATTTTGGCACTCTGCTATAAATTAGTTGACAGTGTATGCTTGAGTTTATTTATGGACTCTTTATTCTGATTCATTGGACTACGTGTCTGTTTTTATGCCAGAATGGGTTTGATCACTATAACCTTGTAATAATTTGAAATCAGCAACAATGATCTCTTCAACTCTGTTCTTTGTCAAGGTCACATTGACCATTTGGGGTCTTTTGTGGTTCCATATGAAGTTTAGGATCATCTTTCTATGTCTATCAAAAGTAACATTCAAATTTTGATAGGTATTGCATTGATCTTTGGGTATGAACTTTTTAACAATATTAATTCTTCAAAACATGACCACAGAGTAGTTTTCCTTTATTTTTGTGTTCTTCAGTTTCTTCCTTCAATATTTTATAGTTTTTAAGACACAGCTATTTCATCTCCTTGCATGGACTTATTCCTAAGTATTTAATTCTTAATATTATCATAAATGACATTGTTTCTTTGATTTCCTTTTTAGATTAGTAATTGTTGGTGTAGAGAAATGCCAATGATTTTTGCATGTTAATTTTCAACCTGCAACTATATTTATTTTCATTAATTAGTTCCAGTGGTGTTTGGGGATGTCTTTAGGGTTTTCTACATATGTAGAATAATGCTATCATCAAATAGAGATAATTTTACTTCTTTCTAATTAGGGTGCATTTTATTTCTTGAATTTTTGTATCCAGTTGCTCTTGTTGTGTTCATCAAATTTCCTTTTATATGTATTTTTTTGTTGAGAGTTTTAAGCATAGATGAATGCTAAGCTTTATCAAATGCTTTTTCTGTATCTCTTGTGATGATCATGTGGGTTTTTTCTTTCATTTTGCCAATATGGCATATCACATTGGTTGATTGGGTATGTTAAAACATCCTTGTCTTCCATAGATAAATCCCACTTGAATTTAATTGAATTTGGAGTTGATGTGGAGTTGAATTTGGTTGTTGTTAGTATGTTGTTGAGAAATTTTATGTTTCCATCAGAGATAGTGCTACATAGTTTTCTTATGGTGTCTTTGTCTGACTTCAGTATCAGGGTGATGCTGGCAGCCTCATAAAATGAGTTTGAAAGTATTCTGGGGGAGAGAAGGCACTGAAAGCTCTCACTCACTTATTCAGTCTCTTGCAAGATTACTGGTTACCTGCCCAGGTGCAGGTTAACTAGAAGCTTGACCCTTATTCGCTAGCTGGGGAAATATTTAATCACTTCCTTTCAGGGAGCAACTTAGTGATGTACATTTTGCCTGCTTCCTCATTTTTTGGTAGTCTTCCTTTAATTTTTAAAAACAATAATTTATTCCTCTGAATCCAGAGGAATAGGCATGTAAATGTCCCTTTAAAGCTGCCTTCTTGTTTTCTCTTGACTTGGGGGGCTCATAGATGCTGAACTCCATTGGATTTCAGAGCTAGGTCATGTGGAAGCAGAGCTATGGTTATTTGACAGTCAGAAAAGTTGGAATGCTGGGTGTGTGTTCCAATTCCATCAACCTTAGGGAGAAATTGGGAGTTGCGGTTCCCTTCCAACTATAAGACTTTGTGCCAGTAACAGGGTTTATGCACAAATGTGTCTAAAAAGTGAGTATTTCCTCATTCATGTGATGTGTAGGAGTTTCTCAGTTCATCTCTGCATTTTTCTCAGAGGGAACTGATAAGTGTGGACACTTATTTTGTATAACCATGAGGAGAGACTTCAGCAGCCTCCAATGCTACCATCTTGCTGGCATTCTTGCTCATATTTTATTGCTTATGAAGAGTGTTAGAACCTGAAGGAAAGGCAAAGGAACCAGAGTTCTAACATACAGTATAAAGAGAACACAAACTTATCTGGGAGAAAGAGTAAATATACCTGACTCAGAAGTATGGTCGTTGCGAATACTGGCTTTCTGGCAAGTAGCTGATCATGATTGAAGAAATCCAAGTGCTGGGCCGGGGCGGGAGTATCATGACAAAGCAGGAAAAGAAGAGCCATTGGAAGGGGCCATCAGGCTTCTTTCCACTCGAAAGATCTCTTCCCAGTTTTTCCTTTAATGACAGATATATCCTTTTCATCATGAATGTAGTTGACATATGCAAAGTAGTTTTTGAACTTACCAACAAATTTTTTCTTAATTGTGTATCATTTTACCTACCACTGTCACCTGCCAACCTCTCCTTGCCCTACCTGGTATTTGAGGTATGGGTAAAGATGAAGAGTCCCTAAAATTGCACTGTATTATTTCCAGGATTTAACTGGGTCTCCTTGAGACTACATCATGTGCCTATGAAGGTGCTGACCTGCTTTTTGATGCAGACTAGACATACATATATTGGGATGAAGCCTGTCACCATCACCCACATACAGAAGGAAACGTCTGCTAAGGCGGATCTTGTACACAGTAATGTATTCATGAAGTGCTTCCGTAGTTATTTGGCTCAACAACTTCTGTTCTTTCTAACTTTCTCTGCAGATCAATCATCTTTACATTTTTAAATGGAAACAGGCAATCAGACGTGGGTGAGAGAGTTTATTCTCCTTGGCCTGTCCAGTGACCGGGACACTCAGGCTGCTCTCTTTGTCCTGTTCTTGACCATGTACCTGGTGACAGTGCTGGGCAACTTCCTCATTGTTCTTCTGATCAGGCTGGACAGCCGCCTCCACACCCCCATGTACTTCTTTCTCACCAACCTCTCCCTCGTTGACGTCTCTTATGCCACATGCATCGTTCCTCAGATGTTGGTGCATTTCCTTGCAGAACAAAAAGTCATCCCATATGTGAGCTGTGCGGCTCAGTTGTTTTTCTCCCTGTCTTTTGGTGGGATTGAGTTTGTCCTGTTGACAGTGATGGCCTATGACCGCTATGTGGCCGTGTGTAACCCCCTGCGGTACTCGGTCACCATGCATGGAGGGCTGTGTATGAGGTTGGCCGTCATATCCTGGGTCAGTGGCTCTGTCAACTCTCTAATGCACACTACCATCACCTTTCAGCTGCCCATGTGCACAAACAACCTTATTGATCACATATCCTGTGAGATCCTCGCTGTGATCAGGCTGGCTTGTGTGGACATCTCCTCCAATGAAGTCACAATCATGGTGTCCAGCATTGTCCTGCTAATGACACCTCTCTGCTTGGTTCTCTTATCCTACATCAAGATCATCTCCGCCATCCTGAAGATCCGGTCCGCAGAGGGGAGGAAGAAGGCCTTCCGCACCTGCGCCTCCCACCTCGCCGTGGTCGCCCTGTGCTATGGCATGGCCATCTGCACTTACATCCAGCCCGGCTCCAGCCCTTCTGTCCTCCGGGAGAAGTTGATCTCTCTCTTCTATGCCATTTTGACACCCATGCTGAACCCCATGATTTACAGTCTAAGGAATAAGGAGGTGAAGGGGGCCTGGCACAAACTCTTAGGCCAACTGTCTGGATTAAGGTCTAAGCTGGCAGGGTGATGAATTCTGAGCATCCCTCAGAGAAAAGAGCTTTGCGTGTGTGTTCCCCCACCTGCTCCGAGGTGACAGACGTCAAGCGTGTTGCCCTGGCAACCGGGAAGGAGATGAGGAGCCGTGTCCTGGTGATGCTGGGGGGAGGCTGAGTGGCTTGGGTTGGAGTGCAGGATGCGAGTGGATTTTTATGTTACAGCATCATGTGTAGCAGTGTTAGTGCTGCTGTAATAGGACTTCTGGCCCTTGCTCTGTCTCCACCGTGTGGCCTTAGTGTAATTGAAGAAAACAGCATTTACTATTTTGATTTGTCATATCGTTTGTCATCATGGACCTATTCATGGATTTTACCTTGTATCACTGGTTCTTCTTCATCCATAGTTTATAAAAAGTGTGTTAAATCCAATAGGAACAACATGTATTTTCATATTTGAGGATTCATAAGTGTGGTGTGTGTAGCCACACGCCGTGATTGTGTGGTTACTCTTTTGAGAAGAGTGTTGCCATGGAGGCAGATTAAAATGTGTTGTGCACGAATTACTACATGTACTGCATGCAGACTCTACTGAGTCCTGGGTGTAAATGTGGAGAAACATCATCGAAGTCCTCGTTTTACTCTAAGGATAGATCTAGGGTGGTATTTTTTTGGTAAATAGTAATGTCACTGACTAAGAAAAATCTGAGATTCAGTTATTGTTACACAATGTATGAAAATTTGACAAGAAATTATTGCCTATACATGAGCTTTCACTCTGCAGACTAAAGCTAATCTTCAAAAATACAAAATTTTCTCTGAGAATTTAAAAACAAAATTAATAAGATAAATGCATAAATGATCACAGACATAGTGTAAGAAAAGATGGCTACTTAAGCAAGCCAATGAAAGGTAATATAGCTTTAATATGGATATTGAGTTATTAGGATAGGTCAGTCTACTTGCAGGCCTTACCCTCAGAAATGGGCATTTTTGTACCCCTCCCCCCCACAGACACACACACACACACACACACACACACACACAGCCCTACACAACCTTTATAAATCTAATAAACTGATACCCTTGGTAACTACACATTGCCTCTGAAGACAAACTTAAATAAGGTTAAGAAAAGGAGAAATAACTGTTAAATTCAGATAGGTGAGAATAAAAGAAGCAGTATGATAATTGTGGGTCTTCTTACTTTCCAAAGTCTCAAAGGAAGACCCTCCTTTCTTCCCTTTGCCTCTACTAAGTCAACTGCTTGCATTTGGTTGAGTTGTATTTGGATGTTTTTGATGGGAAGTTGAGGGGCTTCCACTGTTACTCATGCTCTGTGAGTAGATGGGGTCTCCATTGCTGGAAGTGCAAAGGAAAGTTATAGGATTAAGATTTGCGAATGAGGAGGGTGAGAGTCCACAGGAAGTGTAGGGACTTGTGCTCCCTTTACCTGTACCCACTCTTCTCCTTCTCACGCATCTCTGAGTCTCATCCCTCTATCTTCAACTACCATGAAATTTTTACCTGTGACATAATATTGTTATTTTGATTTTCCCAAGCTCTTAAAATACATGAAGATATTCTTTTCTTTACACAAAACAAGGTGGAAGGTCAAATTTGGTCTTTGGGTCCTAGTTTGCTGCACCATTTGCTGCAATGAGAAATGGACAAGAGTGAAATTGTAATACAACATATGCACAGAAAGAGCTGTGTAGATTCAGAGGAAGAAGCGTTGCTTTTCTGGATACAGGCTGAGAGTAATATTGGTGAAGGCCTCTAAGAGAAGATGAAGTGGGTCTCAATTCATTTTTCCTTTCAGAAAATATCTCATTTCTCAGTCATTAGGTTTAATTGCTTAAGATCTAATGACACCATACCAATCAATGACTGGACAAGACAATGCATTGAACATCATCTTAGCTATCTCTGAGTACCAGTTGGGTGCTTTGTATTATTCCGTCATCCTTACAGAATCTGACCACAGTGACAGGTCTTTTGGGAACACATTCTCTCAGAGACACCTAAAGCTTTTACTCTGTACTCTCCCTTATCCTTGTGCAGGTGCTTCTCTATTTATTCTATGAAAAAAACCAGCATTTTGAGACATAAACCTGCCCTTATAAAATATAGGTGTATACTAGAGAGCCATTGTCTGTTTTATCAGAGTCCTGTGATTTGTTCCTTCCAGATGCACCCAGCCTTCATAGCCCCTCCCTGGAATCAAACTCGTGCCAAAAAAGACATTTTGGGGTGGTAGATATTTGCTTTTCTAAGTCCTGCCTTTGGAACGCTTGAGAAGTTCCACAATTTAGAAGCGCTGTCCCATTATTTCATAGAACCAAATTCTCAGTCCTGAGAATCGATCAGTTCAATTAAACAGCTATGTCCAGTTTCTGAGGCAGACCAGCAGATAATTCCCTTAGTCAGCCTGTATTTGTAAGCAGTGAGGAATTTCCATAGAAACAAGAGAGAGGTTAAAGACTAAAGAAAACCATGAGTCTGATTGAGTCCTGAGGGAAACCAGTCAATATGTCTTGATGTTGGGGGCTGACGCACCTCCAGAGAGTGCATGAAGACTGACTGTGGTTTCCCTATTTACATCATTGAAGAAAACAGCAACAGTCAGGAGGATTGTCCATAGCCGTTATGATCTCTCTGAAGCTGATATTAAGTTGTCCACTTCTAGCTCATGTACGGTCAGAAAAAGACAGTTTAGTTATCAGTTCGTCAAAGCCTAAAAGAGTCACAGAAAAACTGAAAATGTTAGCTTGAAAAGTCATAGCCAGATATTAGAAAAATTCATGATCCATTGTACCATCTACAGTTAAAAAGCAAAAATCTCAAAAATGATTAAGAAGACTAGAATCTAATGTCAAAAAAAGATAAGCCACTAAAACATATTTTCCTCCTCAGTTCTACTGTAATTTTACCAAATGAACATGGTAAAATTTATTCTTCTGCCAGATAAATCTAGTTTCAACAAAGTGGGCCAATTTTTTGCAGAAACCCTATCTATTTGCGGTTAGCTTTATAGTCACGAATACCCTCCACACTAAGTATGATTCTCATCACAGTGTCAGTGGCAGGCAGGTAAGGCCTCTTTGGGAGAGCTGTGCATGGTGTTCACTTTCCCTGCCCAGAGACAGAGTAATCAGAGGGACAGAAAATGGGAAATGGGAAGTGGGCTTTATTTATACCACGAGGTTTTAGAAATCATTTGTGATTTGTACACAGTGTCAACATGATGAAACTTCCAAAGACCTTTCCAAAACACTGATATGTCAGTAAGATTAGAAAGTTCAGGGATGGTGTCTGATGACTAGAGTATTACCTTCTAGTCGTGGGATTTATGGCACAGGAGTGAGAGGAGACAGTTTCTAAGATGGGTAGATAGTCAGATATTTCAGATGGGGATAAAAGTATCGAGGATTCAAGGGGAAAATAACCATCATTTCAGTGAGTTAATTCCAGTTAATTATTTTCCATTACACCATAGTTTCCAAACCACAACCATCACATCTAGAATACATACAAATGGGATGAGTGGAAATGTGCAACCAGTTTACCATCATCTCTCAGTTAATAGGCTGCAATGCAAGTATTTGAGTTCTTCTCATGTATCAGGGAAGATAATGCATCTTTGACCTCGCTGTGTTTCCTTGTGTTCTCTCCCGCTGCTCACCGAGCTCTGCTGGTCTTCCAAAGCAGGAAGCAATGAACACTGCCGAGTCTTTCTTCTTGCCCTCTCACCCAGATCAGAGACAAGCAGGTGACAAAACTGAGCCAGATCACCCAGGTCTTCAGTCTTTAATTTACTGACTTGCAGTATAACTTTTTATAATATTTTTACTACTTAAAATCCCTTCTATATTTGCTACCTTCTAACTTAGAACCTTAAAATTTCTGACTTTTAAAAAGATGAAAATTGAGCATCACATTTTTATTGTCAGACAATCCAGGAGTTAAAAAGTCCATTTTAAAGAGCTGTTCATGCTTGTTAGGGTCCATCCAATACAGATTCTGAGATAGTGAAGACGGAGAAAGTGGTGACGTAGACTCAAGATCAAGAGTTAACTTGAAGGAGAATCATGTTTTTATAGTTAATGCTTTCAACTTCAATGTCTGAAGATTTTAATAAAGCTTTTATTAAGGATTTTAATAAAGCTTCTTAAGGAAGGAGGAAGGAAAACTGTTCTTTTGAAGTTGGATGGCTTTGGTTAGGTGTCTGATATTTATTGATTTACAACTTGGATTTGGTCCTCCTAGGCTCATGGGCAGGGAAAGCCAGACGTGAGTCAGTGAGTTCAGTCTGCTGGGACTGTCCAGTCACTGGGACACCCAGCTCTTCCTCATCATCCTTTTCCTGGTGAACTTGCTGGGGAACTTTCTCATCATCATCCTTATCAGACTGGACAGCAGGCTTCTTCCCCCCATGGACTTTTTCCTCAGGGTCCCATCCTTGGTGGACATCTGTTATACCAAAGCATTGCCCCACAGGTGCTCATTCACGTCCTATCATCCTCCAAGTCCATCCCTTCCCCAGCTGTCCTCCAGGTGCTCATCTCCCTGACAATGGGCAGTGTGGATTTTTTCCTACTGGGATCCATGGCCTGTGTCCACTATGTGGCTCTGTGTCACATCTACACAGTCATCATGCATGGAAGACTGTGCCTGGGGCTGGCTGGTGGCTGCTTGGTGGCTGGTTTCATAAATTCACTGGTGCAGACCATCATCATCATCTTCCAGCTGCCTCTGTGCTGTAGTATGATCAGTCACTTTGCCTGTGCAATGTTGTTGGATGTGCTGAGGCTGACCTGTGTGGACATCACCTTCAACATGATCATGGTGGCTATCTCAGGATTTCTAGTGATCATACTTCACTTTTTTATGGTCCTCTTCTCCTGTGGTTGTATTGTTGCTGTCATTCTGTGCATACACTCTGCCCAGGGATGCCACAAAGCGTTTGGGACCTGTCATAATAAATTTATAATAAGCCCGCAAAGAAATGTGATAATAAAGCCACAAAGTAAAGGAGACAATCAAAGGAAGCTTTCTGAAGGTAGATTGTGCGCTGTACTTAGAAAGTGGGAGAAGATGCTTCTGTCACCAGCTCTTAGAATTAGCCAGGGAGAAGAAACTCTCAGTCCTTTTCTGAGATAATACCAGGTAGCTGACCTTCATATGAAAGCAGTCTGTCCTCCCTCACATTGACAAGGCACATGAGTTAGAATCTCACACTCTTGGAGGGAAGGGAAAGGACAGTACATCAGTCCTCTATCAGTTTCACTGTGAAATGCTTAACACTCTCACTGGAGTATTTTCACACAGGATGGGTGTAATTTTATGAAGAATTCTGAACACTAACACACCCTAAGTAAAAACAAGGAGATGAAAGGTTACATTCCTTAAAATGCAGGGAAAGCTGAAAGTTCTGAGGTTAGAGGACTATGTGGTGACATAATTCCAAACAGAGATAGCAGTCCAAGAGTAAACAATAGTTGTCTATGGATTGGTGTAAATAAGTCTCCCTGCCCAAGCTCAGATAAGATGTTGGACCACAGGGTATCCCCATGGTTCACTGAGTTGTCTGGCCTGGGAATTACTGTATCAAAAGGGGATGGGTGAACTGGAACAAGGAAGTAGGATTTAATTACAACTTTATGCTCATAAAGTGGGATTTAATAAACCCACCACCATCCTAAAGTAGTAGCACTAAAGAATCAGTCAAACCTCCCTTGAGAAATTAAAGTTTGTTGAGTTCCTTCCTAAGCTCCAGGGAAAAGGAAACAAAGCTTTGATTTGCAAAGTTGAAATGTTGGATTAGGGTGTTAGGTGCAGAAGTGACCAGACAGAGAGGGAGGGAAAATGAAAGAAGGGGAATAAGCAAAGTATAATTGGCCCCATGAGATTTCATCACTAAAGTTAGAGAAAGTTACCTGTTCTAACTGCACTTGCTTCAAATCCCACAACTTTCATAGCCCTGCCATCTTCCAAGGCACTGCTCCACTTTCCAATGGTGAGTCAGGCATTTCCAGTTTGAACAGCAGGAACTGGGAAAGCAGGTTCCTATAGACCATAGCCTCCTCCTGTCTTTCTTCAAGTCTAAGAGTAAGGTGGTTTGATATAGTTGTCCTGTAGTAGAATTTTTTCCTAAAAAGGTATATTCTGCTTATTCAAATGAGAAAGTTAGAAGTTTTCGAGTGATTTAAAGATTTTCCCCACTTGTGGTGGGCTCCAGCTTGCTAATGAATCCACAACAGATTTGTAGTCCAAGCTCTGCTTTTCACTGACTTCTGGAAATAGGGGCCATGTCTATGCTGATGCTGTTAGAAAGAAGACTCCCTCAGGGACAAGGTCTTTTCTGTCCATACAGGATTTCTGTTGGGGGATGAGTCTGTATGGTACAAACCTCTCTGAAATGCTCCTACCTCTGCCCATCTAGGGCTGCTCTGGAATGCAATGTGGCTTTTCTAGATCTCACTCTCCCCACTTGCTTGCTTAGCTAGTACATATTTTAAACAAATCTTACATTTCAAGTAATTTCTATGAATATAGTCATTGTATAAATCATTTTTGTTATTTTTATATTGCTAGATAGCTATGTTTATATACCTCTGGGAGAGGGATAATGTATACCATTATCCACATTTTACAGATATGGAAAGTGATGTGCTAGAATTTTAGGAGAATATATGCTTTTCTCTAAAATATTGATCCAATGGAAAGAGTCTCTCAAAGTGAAAATAAAATGTTAGGACTGCATGAAAATGATCCATGACATGTGACAGTAACTATTTCTACAGACTATATTTGCATAAATACTCACTACCATAGAGAAGAGGTTCCAAATTTTCTTGGGAGAGACATCTGAGGGACAGTTCTCCCCACCAGGTCACATGTGTCCTCTCAGTCCAAGACCCTTTGTCATACCTCATCTTTTGTTGGTGATATTCTTGTGGTTAGACCTAAGTATCCTTAGGTTCAAATCTTTGGAAAGCTGATTTCTAAAAATAGACATACACCTTTATTCCTACATTCCTGATATTGTATCATTTTTATTTTTCTAAAGATTTACTTTACATATTTATGCATGCAAGAACTGGGGTGTAGGCCAGAGGTGCAGGGGGTTGAGTGAGAGGGTTCACCAGACTGCTTATTGAATGATTACTATGTGCCAGGATATTTGTAATACTCTTGAGATAAACATGGGGGGAAATGTGACTCGGAAAGAAGAGTCATGTAAGTAGTAAATCACAACATAACACAGTAAGAGTCATTTTTTTTTTTTTTGGTAGTAAAACTGGGTACATAGGCCAGAAGTACATAGGGTGAGGAATCACCAGAGGTAGAGTGGGGAGCAGAACAGGTGGATACACTGAAATATACTGCTGAGGGGAGCAGTAGCGAGATAGGAGAGGTCTGCTGCGCCCTGTGGGTCAGCTCCCTGGCCGGAGATGGAATGCCTACCACCATGGCTGGGGATTGATAGTGCTGAAATTTTAACCGCTGTGCCACCAGGGAGGCCCTGATATTTGGTCATTATTATCTGTACTATTGACTATAATGAGAGTCCTCATTGTTTTTTGTCTGGGGAAGAAGGACTCACTGCCTGGGTTCCCTATAGGCCGTTGTAGTCACCACTTCAGACACAATGTAGATGCATGGCCACCATTCTTGTCTACACAAGACGTCACTTCATCAGGAAGAGAGTCCCTAAGTGGGGAGAGGGGACCATTTCTTTCATGTTGCTGCTGTGGCTGAGGCCAGACTTCAACTTCACAGGTGAGCCTACTCCAGCCCACCAGACTCTAAAGTGAACTCACTGAGTTCTTTTTATCTGTCCCTGATTTTTATTAGTGACTCAATAGCCTTTGAGCAGCAGTGGGCATTGCAGTGCTCAGGGTCATGCAAACTAAAGAGACAGCATGAACTAATCCTTTAGCAGAACTAAAGGACTCTCCCTGGGTGTGGGAGAATCCTCTGTCCCTGTCCTCCTCTCAGATTCCATTGTCACGTCACCTCTTTTCTCCATAGACCAAAGTTCAGGCTGTCGGTGTCCAGGGTCTATTTATTATAAGACAATATATTAAAAACTATATAAAATACTTAGTATATTCCATTATATTTATGTTATGTATGTGTTTATTGATATATAAAGTCTTTAATGTCATGCCTGACCAAGTAAGTATTCAATAGATCACATATTTGTTTCTATATCACCTTCATATTGAATTCAGTACATTTTTAAGGTACTTTAATTCTTTTCTTAGCAATTTCTTTTCTTAACGCTTTCCCCATGTCAGTGAACTGCTCTCTGGCCAGGAAAGAGTGTTTCTTTTTGTCCCACTGTCTCCTACCAAATTAATAGACAGACTGACAAGTTTTTCTAAAAATGCAACTGACTATTCAGTGATTCACTGGGCAATCAACTTGGATAAGTTATTTGAGACAATTTTACAAAGAAACAGGTTTTATTTTGACTTGCATACTCATTTTTAAAATATATAAGGTATATTTTCATTTTTAAGCAAACTTGCGGATGCAAATGAGGAGTCACTTGGAAATATACTTTCTTGACTCTATTTACTGAGCAAAACTACAATGCCCTCCTTTTGGGTGTTTTTGGAGACAGGTAGGAAAACACCTTCTTTGGTTGCTATTTGATTTTTAAAGTGCAGTCTTGTGTAAAGACACGTATGCACCTGTGTGCATGTAGTATAACCTGCTGATGTACCTGGAAGAGCTGCTGCCTCCCAGCTACCCCTGAGTTTTGGCAGACAGGACTCAAGGAATGTGGTTTTGAGTAAGACCTACATACATGTAGGAAAAATCACGGTCACCATGGAAGTAATTTTTGGAAATAGTTCCTCCCATATCAGATGTAAGGTGTGAATATATTTTCTCTCATTTAGTAGGGTATCTTTTTGTTTTAGTGAAGGTTTCTTTTGCTGAACAGAAGCCTTTTAATTTGAGATAGTCCCAAGTCTTTATATTATCTTTGTTGTCTATTAGAGATGAATCCACAAACACACCACTGAAGTCTAGTCGTGAAGTGTTTAACCTATGTTTTCTACTTTGTTTTTTATGGTCTCAAGTTATGTATTTGCTTATCCATTTTTATCTGTCTTTAATCCACTTTGAGGGAATCACTCCATTTTGAGTGAAATTTAATATGTGGTATGAGGTAATGGTCTACTTTCAGTCTTTTGCATCTGGCTATCCAGTTTTCCCAACATCACCTATTGAAAAGACATTACTATCCTCAATGTATATACATACACTTGGCTCCTTTGTCATGGATTAACTATACATATAGATATAGTTTTATCTTTGTTTCTGGGCCCACAATTCTATTCCATGGAACAGTGTGTCTATTTTTGTTCCACTTCCATATTATTTTGATTATTATAGCTTTGTAGTATAGCTTGAAGTCTGTCAGTGTGATACCACCACTCTTCCTCCTTTTTTTGGTCAGGATTGCTTTGTCTATTCAGGGTCTTTTGTGGTTCCATATTATTGGAATGATGTTTGTTTTATTTCTTTGAAGAATGCCATTGAATCTGTATATTGCTTCTGGTAAGATGGCCATTTTGATAATGTTAATTTTCCCAATCATTAACAGGGAATATCTTTCCATTTCTTTGCATCAGTTTCTATTTCTTTTATCAATGTCTTATAGCTTTGTTGTTCATCTTTGAACACATTATTCAATCCCAATAGAAGGATATAAAAGATGAATCTTAGCACTTATGTATATGTTCTCTTCATTAAACACCTGATTCTAAAGCTGGCCATCTTGGATTGATCTCACCCAACTAGGCCAATGGTATGAGATTGTTGGAGAAGAGGCTTCCCACTAAATATCTTCAAAATAAAAGTGCATGTTATAGGAAATAAATTCTTAAAGCACTTAGTAATAAAAAGTGTAAGAACATTATCTAAAATATTCAGGGTTTCATGGATACATTCTTCTGAGGACTGGTGAATAGGAATTGTATCTGAGGTATTTAGAGGGGAAATCCAGTAAGCAAAGAGAGGTGAAATGGTTATGGACATCATTCAGAATTCATAAAAATATCTTTCATGTGGATCAAAAAGTTTCTAACTGCAAAGACAGGAATTATTCCCTATAATAATTACTAAGTTATGTAGGATTTTAAGTGTAATTACTTCATTAATTTCCTTTCCTAACTCAAGAGCAAATGTTCCAATAAATTGAATTCTAAAAATGTAACTTCTCTTCTTGATTTCCAGTTGCACCAGTGAATGCATTCTTTTGTCTTTGTCTGTGGATATGTTCAAGCAGAGCTTGAATAATAATGCCTGAGATGTTGTAGAACTTTAAATTCAGGTGGGTAGCCTCCGTATGACTCTCCGTAAGTCATCTTGTCTTGAGTTTCCATGACTTGTTATTTTGACATCTTTAGCTTGGTCCTCAGAAACTCATGGGTCAGAGAAATAAAACCCAGATATGGGTGAGTGAGTTCATTCTTCTGGGACTCACCAGTGTGAGGGAAACTCAAGTCTTCCTCTTTATCCTGAAGCTGGCCATGTACTTAGTAACCATTGTAGGAAATTCCCTCATTCTTCTTCTGATCAGACTGGACATCAGACTTCATACCCCAATGTACTACTTCCTTAGTGTTTTATCCTCTGTAGACCTTTGTTATGCAAATAGCGTTACCCCACAAATGTTGGTCCATCTGCTCTCAGCCCAGAAGTCCATCCCATTCCACAGCTGTGTGGCCCAGCTCTATGTCGCCTTGGCCTTGGGTGGGTCTGAGTTCTTCCTGCTGGGGGCCGTGGCCTTTGACCGTTATGTGGCTGTGTCTTACCCACTGCACTACAGGGTCATCATGCATAGAAGCACGTGCCTGCAGCTTGCTGGAGGCTGCTTGGTGGCTGGTTTCATGAATTCTCTGATGGAAACGATTATCACCTTCCGGCTTCCCCTGTGTAACAATGTCATCAATCACTTTGCCTGTGAGACGCTGGCAGTGTTGTGGCTCGCCTGTGTGGACGTCTCCTTCCATAAAGTTATGGTGACAATCTCAGGATTTCTAGTGATCATGCTTACCTGTGCCCTGGTCCTCTTCTCCTACAGTCGTATAGTTGCTGCTATCCTGCGTATCCGTTCTACTCAGGGACGCAGCAAAACTTTTGGGACCTGTGCCTCTCACATCACTGTGGTTTCCATGTGCTTTGGGGCCACCATCTTCACCTATCTGGGGCCATGGTCGGCCTCCTCACAGGAAGAGGAAAAGATGGTTGCTCTTTTCTATAGTCTGGTGGCACCGATGTTGAATCCTTTGATTTATAGCTGGAGGAATAAGGAAGTGAAGACTGCTTTCCAGAAAGTTTTAGAGAAACTCCAAAAAGGATAAAGCCTTTAAAAATATCTTTCCATGTATGATCTAAAACAAAAAGGAGATCAGGTAAGTGTATGGGACCTCCACACTTAGGCTAAAGAATTATGGTCAGATACTTGTGAGTGAATAAAGGGTTCTCCATGATTTATGAGGTCCTTATGTAGGAAAGTACCTGATTATTTATGTCAGTGATCTGTGAATTCTCTTCTTACGTCTTTTCTCAGGTATCCAATGGTATTTAGACTTCACCTGCTAATATTTTGTTAGTGTATCAGTGCATAAAGAATGATCTTCAGCTTCATCAAGCTGACCTGGTTTATGGAAAGAGTAGAGAGATGAATTTCATTCACCAGGTCAACTTTTGCATTGTGTTACAGACATAGGATAGGTAACAATTACAATGCATTTATATTAATGGGATCATGACAGGAATAAAACCTAAAGGAGCAGTGACTTAAATAAAATGGGAATTTATTTAAACAAAGACAAGGCTAGACAAGGCAAATCTGTTTAACTAAAAAAAATTATGGGAATTAAGGCTTCTTCTATCTTTCTGACCCACAATTCTAGGCATATAGCTTCTACCTCATGGTCTAAGGTATGATGAGTTCCAGTCAATGCATCTGTATTTTGTCTATAAAAAATTAATAAGAGGATAGGACATGCCCATTTTCCTTAGAGATCCTCTTAAAAGTTTCACACAACTTTCACACAACATTACGACTTAGTTCTACTGACTTGTAGACCTAGAATAAAATACCTGTTATTCATTTGGTGTGTGTGTGTGTGTGTGTGTGTGTATAATATATTATATAATGTATATAATATGTATATTATATTATATATATAATATATAATATATATATATTTCTCAAAGGTGAGAAATGTAATCTTGAGTAGCCATGTGTCCAGCTAAAAAATACATTAGAGCATCTATGCTAATAAAAGAACTTCTGATAATAAGAAGGGAAAAATAAATATTGGAAATTTAGGAACTCTTGACTTCTACTCTTGGACAAAAATTAATAAACACATCAACTCAATGAAAGATGAGATGATAGTACAACAGACAGATCCAAAAGGAGTTAGAGAATTATCGGCAGGTGAAGGATATTAAAAATTTTCAGAATTTACTAAGGAAATTAAAAGAAGTAAAGAGAAAATTAGCAGTATAGAAAAGTTTAATTTCCTATTTGGAATCCAAAGGAATGTGAGAGACATGAATACAGAAAAAATAACAATATATGAATTATTATATTCCTGGTAAAGATAACAAATTGAATAAAAGGAAATTCTGCTCCCAACTGTAGTTGATAAAAACTTCACTTCAATACAGGGTAACTGATTCTGATGATTAAAGGGTCTCACCATGACCCGGAAAATCAAGAAAAATTGAAAAAAATCTACAGTGGTGTTGGCAAAGTAACTGAATTTCAAGTATAATGAAAGTTTATAAAGATCCACAAATTAGACAAAACAAAAGGTTACTTAGGAAAATGTTAATTTATTAGTTTTCTATTGCTTTGCAATAAATTTAGTAGCTTAAATCAACACAATTACCTTTGAGATTCTGTTGGTCAGAGATCCGGGCGTGTGTGTGTGTGTGTGTGTGTGTGTGTGTGTGTGTGTGTGTGTGTCTGTATTTATACACATTAAAAGAATTTATTTCCCTGCAGCTCTCTGACAAGTATTGTTATCTTGCTTGTTGTGAGCTGGTGACCACTATTAGCACCTCAAGTCCGTACCACGTGGCCCACACTTCTCACTGTGTGGCTTGCTTCTTCAGGACCTACAGAAAAATTTCTTCTCTATTGAATCTCTGAGTTTTGGGAAAGCCAGAGGCCACTTTTAAAGGGTCCACACACCTGGTTACGCTCGACTTGCCCAGGATACTCTCCCTTTTGAGTAAATCAAATTCTTTTGGTTGGGGCTTTTAATTACATCTTCAAGTTCCTTTTTTTTCAAGTAGTATAACATTATCATAGGAGTTACATACACCATAGTCACAACTCCTGTTCACACGTAGTGGGAAAGGGCCGCACAGGGCTTTACACCCAGAGGTGGGACTCCTCAGGGGCCAGATTGAATTCTGCCCACGACAGCTGGAAGCAGCCTTTCCGCATGGTGTTAGAAGACAGAAGCTTTAAAGTACAGGTTAGTAAGTAAAATTTCCATACCAAATTAAAGCATCATTATTTTTATTTTTTTTCTAAAGATTGATTTATTTATGCATACATGAGCTGGGGTGCAGGCCAGAGGTGTGGGGGTGGTGAGAGGATTCACCAGAGCCAGAGTGGGGAGCAGAACAGGCAGATTGGCTGAAATACACTGCAGAGGGGAGCAGCGGGTGAGGCAGGAGAGGTCTGCTGCACCATGTGGGAAGCTCCCTGGCTGGGGATTGAACTCATGCATCAGTGGCTGCCAATAGCTTCATAGTGCTAAGACTTAGCCCCTTGAACCATCAGGGAGGCCCCAAGCATCATTATTTTTAATGGCGTTTATATGTTAGGGCTATTTTAGGTTGACAATAAATTGGAGCAAAAGTTACAGAGACTTTCCCATATACTCCCTGCCTTCACACATGCGAAGCTTCCCTCATATCAACATTTCCTACCTGAGTGGTCCATGTGTTATAACTGATGAACCCACATTGACACATCATTATCCAAAATCCATAGTTTGCATTAGGGTTCTCTCGGTGTTGGACATTATGTATGGGTTTCAACAAATTTGTATGACATGTATCCACAATTATAATATACAAAGTTGTTTCACTGCTTTAAAAACCCTCTGTGCTCTATCTATTCATCCTTTACTCCCCCAAACCTTCTGAATCATTGATTTAAAATTTTCTTTAAGCTTGCCTTTTTCAGAATGATAGATAATTGTGATCATTCAGTATGAAGGCTCTGATTGATTTCTTTCACTTAATAATGTGGGTTTGTTTCTTTCATGTCTTTTCATGACTTAATAGCACATTTAATTTTGAAACTGAATAACATTCCACTGTTTGTATGTACCATAATTTATTTATCTGTTTACCTGTTGAATGACATCTTTGTTGCTTCCAAAATTTGTTAATTATGAATAAAGTTGCTATAAATATTTGTGTGTGGGTTTTTGTGTGATATACATTTTTGACTCCTGTGGGTAAATATCAAGAAGTATAATTGTTGGATTCTATGCTAAGAGTATATTCAGTTTTATAAAACACTATGAAAATATCCTCCAAAATGACTGTACCATTTTGCCTTCCTACCACAATGAATGAGTGTTCCTGTTGTTCCAAATCCTTGTCAACATTTGGTGGTGTCAGGGTTCCGGATTTTGATCATTCTAAAGGGTGTATAGTGGCATTTCATTGTTGTTTTAGTTTACATATCCCTGATGACATATGACATGGAGAATTTTTTCATATGATTATATTCCATTTCCATTTGTTTAACTTCTTTGGTGAGATGTCTGCTAAGGGTTTTGGGCTACTTTTTAATCAAGTTATTGCTTATTGTTGAGTTTTAAGAATTCTTTGTTCAACTTGGATAACAATTCTTTACCAGATATGTCTTTTGCAACATTTTTTCCCCAGTTTGTAGCATATTTTTTCATTCTCTTGATATTACCTTTAAAGGTGACAGAAATACATATTTACATGTGAAAGAACTCAACATAATTCCCTATTCATTATTCATTAAGACTACAGCAAATTCAACAAAAAATGTAAAAACATCTTCAGGCAACAAAGATGACTTAAATGATGGGGGACATGAAAGTTAAGTAGGATGATAGCAAGGTAAACCTTCTAGTATAAAATTAAATGTTAAAAGTTGTAAATTTCTGTATTTTGAAAGTGAAGAAATATAGGCCGGAAGGGTAAGTATAAAGTCAAATTGCTACAACCCACAGAAACTTGATAACTTCTATGGGGCCCTGTGTCTAAAGCACCAAGTATGGCACATACAAAAATATAATACAGGACACTTTGAGGTCTCAAGGAAATATGACATCACAAGGAGAGAACAACTTTCCAGAATACAATCAGAACATGTGAGGATTTTATTTCCCTATCAGAGAGTTCAAAATTTCTATAATAAAGAAAATCAGGGGCCTCTCTGGTGGTGCAATGGGTCAAGTGCAGCACTACAAATTGGATGCCCAGCAATGTGGCCGGGGACATTCCCACATGGCACAGCAGACCTCTCCTGCCTCACCTGCTGCTCCCCTCAGCAGTGTATTTCCATTGATCTGCCTGCTCTGCTCCCCGCTCTGTCTCTGGTGAACCCTCTCACCACGCCACACCTCTGGCCTGCACCCCAGCTTGTATGCAAAAATAAATAAATCTTTAAAAAATAAAAAAGTTGGAAGAGAATACAGAAGGGCAAGTCAAAGTGATAGAGGACAACTCAGAAAAGCTAATCAAAGAGATACAGCAAAATTAAGAGAATAATGAATGACCTGAGAATTTTAATGAAAAAAAGTCCATTTTGAAACTTTAAATAAGAAAATAACAGAGATTCAGGATGTCAAAATTTCAATAGATGAGATAAAAAGTTTTAGAGAAAACAGTGGAAGCAGAATAGACCAAAGGGGGATTAAATCAGTGACCTCAAGGATGAATGCACAAAGGACCTAAGAGGAAGGAGAGAAATATGAAGTCAAAACCGGGGAGTACCTATCACAAGCAAAGCATTGAAACAGTAATTAAAAATCTCCCAAAACACAAAATTCCAGGACCAGACTATTTCATTAGAAAGTTCTACCAAAACCTCAGAGATACCAATCCTTCTCAAACTCTTCCAAAATACCTATCCTGTTCAAACTAATACCTACCATTCTCAAACTCTTCCAAAAAAAATTGAGACATTTTATAAGGCCATCATCATGCTAACATAACAAAGATATTGCACAAAGAAGAAAACTATAGACAAATTTCCCTGATGAACATTGATACAAAATTTCCCAACAAAATGTTGGCAAACCAAATTCAACAATTCATTAAAAGGATTGTACATCATGACAAAGTCGTTCAACATTGAAGATGGTTCAACATCTGAAAATCAATCATTGTAATTGGCCACATCAAAAAAGGAAAGATAAAAACTATATATTTACATAAGTACATGCAGAGAAAGCATTTGACAAGATTCAATATCCATTTATGAAAAAGAAAACTCAAAAAATGGTGATGGAAGGAATGTACCACAACATATTCAAAGTCCATATATGACAAACCCACAGCTAATATCCCACTCAGTAGTGAAAAAGATTGCCCTCTAAGATTAGGTACAAGACAAGAACATCCACTTTTATCACTATTACTTAATGTATTATTACAACTCCTAGCTAGAGCAATTAGGCAAGAGAAAGAAATAAAAGGAATTCAAACTGGGAAAGAAGAAGTAAGCCATCACTATTTGCAGATTACATATAGAAAACCCTAATGACTCCACCAATACATTAATTGAAGCAATAAATCAGTACAGTAAAATGACACTTTACAAAATCAGTATACAAAAACTGATTGTATTCTTAAATACAAACACCAATCTAGAAGACAAAGAAATCAAGAAAACACTCCCATTCACAACTGCACAAAAAGAATTAATCATAGCCAGGAATAAAATTAACAAAGGAGATAAAAGATCTGTGCAATGAAAAGTCTAAGACATTGTGAAAAGAAGTAGAAGTCATGAAGAAGTGGGAAGATATTCCCTGCTCATGGATGGAAAGAATTAACATTGTTTAACTGGCCATCTTACCTTAAGTGAGATGCAAATTCAAAGCAACCCCTATAACTTTCAGTGACATTTTTGTTGCGCATTCTTCCTGGAAACAGCATGCATTACTGAAACTGACATGGCACCACAGAGATCCCAAACAGTCAAAGCATCTTGTACAAAACTGAGTCACAATATTTCAGGAACCCTCACCCCATAGGTGGGTAGTCCCTATCTTTGGGGAGGCATGTACCTCCCCTCATCAGTCTCCCCAGCACACCACCTCCATCACAAGTGAGCAGAATGTGGTTGACATAACTGGTTGGATGGGAGCTTTGTTGTTTAATTTCCATTGTGAGACCATCACATTGTGACATTTAAAATCCAGGTTGTAAAGTTGTGGCTATTATCAAATGATATATTTTAGGAGGTGTCATAGTTTTTCAGGATAAATCAAAGCCCGAACTTTGAAGGAAGCACCTTATTTTTATTTGCTTATTCTTAGTTGCAGATTCTTGCCATATGCTTTCCCTATTGCAGTCCTATTAGAGAACTTTATTAAAGGCTGCTTAGTCACCATGGACGTGTGTGGCAGACTGATTTGCTTCTGACTGTCCATCTCTCCATGGACCATTTCATGAAACCACAAAAAAAATGGACAGTTTCTGTTTGTGTGAGGTTTGCTTAAGAGTTCAGCAGGTTAGATTGATATTTAGTAAACTAGACTTTTGTCCCAGAATGTGAACTGTTGGTCAAGGGGTACCCAAAGTAATGAGGACCCCATCCCGATAAATTGATTTAGCACACAATTATGGAACAAGCATTTAAAACAAATTTTATTTAATTGTTTTAAAAGGTTGCAATCTAAGTCTACCTTGGAATATTGATAAGATCACCCTGTTTCAAGTAAGCAGAAGATTAAATCCTTGAAAATGTGTGACTAGGTTGTAAAATAGTAATCTTATTCTCCTCATGTTTCAACAAACAATAAATTTGAATGTGGTTCCTTTCAAAGCATGTGGTCATAAGTGGATTCCCCCTGTGGAACTAATAGATTGCCAGGCAGGCAATTTCTCCTGGAACAGAAATTTCTCCCGGCTCCCACAGAGACCTGAGCTGCCACGCGAATGTGCTTTTCTCTTGGGTCTCCGCCGAGAGGAAGGGGGAGTCTTGATATAAAGCCCTTCGCAGCCTGCTGTGTAAGACCACGGGGAAGGGGATGGGCGCTCTGGCCCCAGGCTACTGGGAGAGCCCCCGCAGTGTCCCATCAGGCGTAAGTGTGGTCCTCATGCCAAGGGCCCCCTCTCAGCGCTCAGTTTGGCAGCAACTGGGTAATCCGTACCCATTCACTCCCAGGTTGGGAGAGTGGGGTTCTCACATCTTTTCAGTGACTGAATCTTCCTTTTCCCCTTGTTCCCATTCTAGAATCAGTAAAGAACTTCTTTCTACGTTCCAGCCCATCAGAGACTGCTGAGACTAGGTAAGTGGCCCTCAGACATCACTTTTTTTTTCAAGATTTATTTCTGCATACAAGAACTGGGGTGCAGGCCAGAGGTACAGGGGTGACAGGATCCACCAGAGACAGAGTGGGGAGCAGAACAGTCAGATCGACTGACATATACTGCTGAGGGGAGCAGCGGGGAGACAGGAGAGGTCTGCTGCGCCCTGTGGGAAGCTCCCTGGCCGGGGTCGAACTCGTGCTGCAGTGGCTGCGGACAGCCTCATAGTGCTGAGACTTAACCCAGTGCGCCACCAGGGAGGCCCAGACATCACTTTTGAAAGATGCCAACAGCTCTGTTTCAGGCTCATCTGGCTCAAAACATTTAAATCCTGTCCCTGTCTTCTACCTTCCTCAATCCCAGAAGGGAGGTGGAGTGCGTGGGGGTGACATCCTCATCTTTGGAGCGCTAAGTACGGTCAGGCAGTGGGCGGAGGGTCACAATCCCCCCCCAGCTGCATTTGACGGCCATCTCCTCCATCTCCGGGTGTTGGGTCAGAAATCAGCGCCCCGCATTCTGGTCCCAACTTGCAGATCCTACCTGCCACGCCTGCTGGCCCAGTTTGTTTATGATGGTGGTTACAAAAACCTCTGTTTTCTTGGCAAAGATGGGGGTGGTATTTCCATTCAAATTGATGTACTTGGAAGCTACATTTGTACAGGATCCAGACAAAATTAAGGACTAGTGCATACACAGCAGACACAGGTTGGAGAGATGCTGGATCCATGGGCAAAATCTACCAGCCGTATCAAGTTTGAGTAACTGTAAGGGGGAAGAAGCTGTTATGAGTGAAAAGGTCAGATTTTGTAATAAAACTGCACCAACCATCAATATGGTCCGATCTATTAGGAGGCAGTAGTTAGTGCGTATTCTCTCTTAGTTTAGCTGATGGAAAACAGGGAATTTTATTTTTCGATCTAGTCTCCTCCTGCAGTGTACAGTTGAGTGTAATGTATGAGCAGGTATGTCTACGTTTATTTCCGTTTCTTTGGTGAATGTTCTATCTGGGGTCTTAACTCTTCCAAATGGTCTCTTAGCCTCTGGTTTAGCAACTTGTCAAATCCAAATTCATCTCCTCACATTAAGGCCAGGGTGAATGATAAGAAAGCTATCAATATTCTGTGGTTATTTACTGTCTACACTACAAGATAATTTTTATATGCCTTAATATTTCACATGAAATTCTCCACGGTCTGAACCTGGATAGTGTCTCTCTCTCTCTCTCTCTCTCTCTCTCTCTCTCTCACACACACACACACACACACACACACTTGCTTTCCCTTTTCTACTAATTTCCTCACTTACCATTTCCCTGGTCACACATCAATCACGCCCAATGAGCCAATTCTCTGAAAATGCTGGGTCTGCTTTAGAGCTCTATGCCTTTGCTCAGGTAATTCATCTATTCAAAATCCCTCGTGCTATCACCTATTTTTAAGACTCATTCCAGTGATTATGTCTTTTCTGATCGATTTACCAAGCTGTTCTGTAATATATTCAAGTTTGTGTGTCTGCATGAATATGTACCTATGGCATTAAAAAAAAAAAAGTTGGTGCATCTCAAAAGCCTATGTCTGTAATGAAACGTCATCATATTAGCAAACATTTCCTAAAATAGAAAGATTCAATGTAAAAAAGGGGTGGTAAGTCCAGAATATGCTGTTCTTCATCTGCTTGTGAGTCAGACTAGTGGCAAGATCACGCCTTCTGGTCAGACTGACCTTGGCTAACCTCATCACCTAATAGGTTGGAAATGTTCCCTAATCTGTCTAAAGCACAGTGTCTCTGAAAAATTGGAATAACAACACCTCATTAGAATTGTTTGGTGGATTAAATGGGATATTGTGTTAAAGGGACTTAGCAAACTTCCCAGCAGCTAGTAAGTACTCAACACGTTATTATTAGAGAATATTCTGGACTCATTGCTTAGGCTTCTTGTTAAAATAATCAGAACCTGACCCAGCCAAATTCTTGCCTATGAAGGAAATGCCCGCAAACATCCCAACTCCTCCCCATCTTAGGGAATGGCGTGACTTCCATGTAATGAGCCATGTAGCTCAGACTGTTCCTTAATTGTCTTCTCTCCTTTACCTCCCTTATCCAATGCGGCAATCACTTCTCAAATGTATATGAAAGCCACCTACTACGTTGATAGCACAGTACTCAAGGTTACTGTCCCCAACTTTTAAGAGCCTCCAACAAGGCCTCCCTGGAAGGGCAGGGGTTAAAGTCTCAGTACTATCAAGCTATTGCCAGCCACTGCAGCATGAATTCCATCCCCGGCCAGGGAGGGGTCAGCAGACCTCTCCTGTCTGCTCCCCTCAGCAGTGAATTTCTGTAGATCTTCCTGTTCTGCTCCCCACTGTCTCTGGTGAATCCTCTCACCACCCCCCACACCTCTAGCTTACACCCCAGTTCTTGTATGCATAAATAATAAATAAAATAAATCTTAAAAAAAGAAAGAGAAATTAAAAAAAAAAAAAAAACAAGAGTCTCCAACTAACCCTAGAACTCCCACTCCTACTTCCAAAGTCTAAAGCGAGGACAGAGTGATTTTCCCACAGCATAAACCAAGGCGTGTCCCCCTCAGCTGTAATCCTCTCCTGGCTTCTCATTGTACACAGACCACTGTGGGGTCCCTGGTTTTGACACTGGGCCCCACCCACCTTTCCCACCTGTCCCTCTGCCCCCTCCCCCGCTCCTCACTGCCTGGTCGTTATATTTCAAGGAAGATTCTCCCGCCTCCACTCCCCAAAGGGCAGGCCTAGAATCCTTCGGTCTGTATGGCACCTCCTCCAAGGGAACCTTCCTCAGAGGGACCTTCCCTGGTCTCATTAGCATCAGTTTCTGCTTTTTTATCCTTCATAGAAAATGTCTGAAATTTTGTGTTGTGTTTCTGTTCTTGGTTATCAAAACAGACTCTTCCAGAGAATCTCAGCCCCACTCCCCAGGAATCAAAACACGCTGAGAGGAAGCACTTGTGTGTTTTGATCCCCAGATCAAAACACGCTGAGAGGAAGCACTTGTGTGTTTGATCCCAGATCCCAGATCCCAGTTCTGTCCACCCTCCTAGTAGCCCACACCTGCCCTCGTCCCTGAGCTCACCCCCTCACGTCAGTGTCACTTACACTTCATATACAATTGTTTAAAAAGATTTATTTACTTATTTATGCATACAAGTGGGGTACAGGCCAGAGGTGTGGGGGGTGAGAGGACTCACCAGAGACAGAGTGGGGAGCAGAACAGGAAGATCTACTGAAGCACACTGCTGAGGGGAGCAGCCGGGAGTCAGGAGAGGTCTGCTGCGCCATGTGGGAAGCTCCCTGGCGGGGGCTCAAACTCACTCTTATGCAGCAGTGGCTGCCGATAGCTTCATTGTGCTGAGACTTAACCCTTGCGCCACCAGGGAGACCCCATTTTATATGCAATTTCATTTGCATTATTTCATTTGGATTTCTGTGCATAGTGAGCTAAGCAGAATGAATGCTAATAATCACTTACGGAAGAGGCAATTGGGTCTCAGAGGTTAAGATCACAGGTCGCATAATAAGTCAGGGACAGGTCAGTACTTGCCTGTGGTCCCTGGTCTTCAACACCAACCGTCCTAATGTTCCTCATCTCACATCCCTTGCAGAGGCTGGCAATGTCCCACCATCTCCAGTGATGGTCGAGGCAAAGGGAGTAATAACATGGGAAGGATGAGTGAGTTGTCAGGAAGGACTTCCCGAGATCTGGGTAGATGGGCCAGGAAGCCCTGTATGTGCAGCCTTTGGCATCAGCAAAGGAAATGTGGAAGGAGGAGTTCTGATGCCCCTTAATTTGGACATGGTGAAGGCCGTGGAGGACAGAAGCTGGGCTTTCGTCATAGAGGTGAATGTGATTCATGTCTTGCTACCAGTAGGAGCTTGGTAAGTCAATATTTTAACAAGAGTAATTTTCTTCACTGAAGTGGGTGTAAAATGTATATAAAGAGGCTCTGCGGGAATCAAATCACTTTCCATGCATGATGTACCCGATGGCTGGTCTAACCTATATGTATTATTAATAAATGGTAGATGTTCCTTGTACTGCTAGTCAGAGAAGGCAAAGGATGGAAGGTTCTACCTGGACGAGGGAGTCTGACTAAGTGGTTTCCCCCCAGGAGAGCTAAGTCGTGTGTCTCTGGCATGGAAGTGGAGAACCAGACGCGGGTCAGCTATTTCATTCTCGTGGGGTTCCCTGGGGGCCCGGGCATGCGCGCTTCCGTGTTCCTGATGTTCCTGGTAGCTTATATTCTGACCGTGGCTGAAAACGTGATCATCATCCTCTTGGTGCAGCAGAACCGGCCGCTGCACAAGCCCATGTACTTCTTCCTGGCCAACCTGTCCTTCCTGGAGACCTGGTACATCTCCGTGACCGTGCCCAAGTTGCTGTTTAGCTTTTGGTCCAGCAACAACAGCATCTCTTTCACTAACTGCATGATACAGCTTTACTTCTTCATCGCGCTCATGTGCACAGAATGCGTGCTGCTGGCCGCCATGGCCTATGACCGCTACGTGGCCATCTGCCGGCCGCTCCACTACCCCACCGTCATGAGCCACGGGCTGTGCTTCCGCCTGGCTGTTGGGTCCTGGGCCATTGGCTTTGGCATCTCCTTGGCTAAGATCTATTTCATCTCCCGCCTCAGCTTCTGTGGCCCCAATGTCATCAATCACTTCTTCTGCGACATCTCTCCAGTGCTCAACCTCTCCTGCACAGACATGTCCCTCGCCGAGCTGGTGGACTTTGTCCTGGCTCTGGTCATCTTCCTGTTTCCCCTCTCAATCACCATCCTGTCCTACGCGTGCATTCTGGCCACGGTTCTGCGCATGCCCACGGGGAAGCAGAAGGCCTTCGGCACCTGTGGCTCCCACCTGGTGGTGGTGACCATCTTCTACTCGGCCACTATTTTCATGTATGCCCGACCCCGAGCCATCCACGCCTTCAACATAAACAAAGTCATTTCTATCTTCTACGCCATCGTCACCCCTGCGCTCAACCCTTTCATTTATTGTCTAAGGAACCGAGAGTTCAAAGAGGCTCTGAAGAAACTGAGCAGTTGCCAGGCTGTCCGATCTGATTAGTTTATTAGGACTGATTAGAAAAAAATGATTTGACTTGGCGCCTGCTCTTTCAGCCTCGGCTGTTTCTCCTTTCATGCCTCGGCTGCATGGTACTCAAGTTAGCAAAACGTTTCTCTGTCCGCATCGACTACGGTCTCCAGGTTTTGTTTCCAGGACTTGCTCTTTGCATTCTTTGTGGACTGGGCTGGAATGGATACCCCTTGCATAGAGAATGCTCTCTGGATGTGGCTCAAGGTGGGGTTTCTAAGACTGCACGTTCCTAACTGGGCTAAGTGAAGTGGGGAGTTGGCCATGGGTAGGTCAGCTGTCTTCTGAACTGGCAAACAGTGAGGGTCGGGGCCAACAGCTTGGTGATGGCTGCCTTTCCAGCGTCCTCAACGATCCTATTCTGGATGCTGAGCTGGGAGTCAATCTTCGCGGCAGACACAGAGGTTCCTATAGCCCTCCCTACACTTTCCGTTAGTACCTGGGTCTCTGGATGAAATACCTTTTCATTTCACCTAGCTAGCGAGTCTTTTATTATCTCTATTTGAATCATACTGTGGAGAATTATTTGTTGTCTTCTGCTATAACTCATAAAATTGCCCTGTATTGAATTTATTTCTCTTCTTCATGTTACAAGGCATTCGTTTGTATCTTCTAGCAGATGAGCACAAAATAGATGCTAAAATATAAAATATCATCAAATTTAAAAATATATTAATTGCTGCATGAAACTTTCCCTCATCGTTTCTCTTTGCTTTTGTGCTTAATGTTCTCTCATTTCTCTTCACTTTTCTTTCACTTCCCCCAACCTTCAGTCTTTCATCATGCATGTCACATACAAGTAACTGACCCAATTTTATGATTGGCAGATTTTCATTCTAGGCAACAGCGAGGCCCACCTCTCCTAATTTGTTTATTTGACATTCCACCCCCATCTGCTATTCATTTTTGATCAGGCCCCCACAGAAGAACCCTGAATATGACCGCACCTGGTTTATAGTTTTGCCAACAGCAAAGGTAGCTACACTTGAAACTGTCTTCAATACTACATGCCAGTGTCAGCAGGAATTTAAATATTCCATTAGAACAGTTTAAAATAGGCTGGCTTTCTTTTTTTTTTTTTAAGATTTATTTACTTTTTTATGCATACACGCTGGGGTACAGGTCAGAGGCATGGAGTGGCGAGATGGTCACCAGAGACAGAGTGGGGAGCAGAACAGGCAGATCGATGGAAATACACTGCTGAGGGGAGCAGCGGGCGAGGAAGGAGAGGTCTGTCGCGTCATGTGGGACTCTCCCTGGCCGGGCATCAAACTCTCGTTGCTGCTGCCGACAGCTCCACAGTGCAGCGCCTAACCACTGCGCCACGAGGGAGGCCCCCCAAAATAGGCTGGCTTTTGAATTGACAACATCTTTCACCTAAGAATAAATAAGACTCTCAAGATTATTTCCTCTTTGTTTTGAAGTCATTAGTGAGATTCTTTGCTATGGATTATAACACTCTAAAACTTATTTAAGAAAGCAAATAATGTGCATAAATAATGTAATTCTGGAGTACAGAGGTCAAAAGCCCAGGTCTCCTGACTCCAGACCCAGGCCCGTCTGGGCTCATGGGCACTCCCTAGAGACCCCTTGTGCTTCTCCTGCAAGCCCAGTGTGGAAGCTAATTGTGCAGGGACATGGTCAGAATCATTAATTATCACACCTGGAGAACTGTTAATAAGGTAAAAATGGACAAATGTGAAGGATAGACCTCTGGGGAAAAAAAGAAACAAAGGCAAATGCACGGCTACCTCATTTTAGAAAATGAATATACAAAAGAAAATGATCCTCATAATGGAAATGATTTACTGCTTGCTTATGGCACATATTTTGGTCTTATTTAATAGAGAAGTAGCTACAAATATGTTTCCATTAAAAACTCAGGCATATAAAGAGAAGTATTTTTTTTTGAGATAACCCAAATAAATCAAAACAATGGACAGTCAGCTAGGGCTGTGAAATAATGTGCATTAAAAAGCCGGCAAAGATTCCTGCTACAGAATTAGTCAATGAGAAATAGTCACAACCTTCAGATACTGGTGAGGTTGAGTCCCAGATGGATTTTTATCCCGTGTTCTGACTGAGGCCAGTTGGTACATCTATAAAACAGGAATAATAATTCCTCACCCTGCCTCTCTTCTGCAGTGACGATAAAGGTCAAATGACATGATGAAAAGACCTTGGTTATTGAAAGCCTAATAAGTGGATGAGCTAAGCACACTTAGCTTGGTTAGAGTTAGAGATTCGGTTAGAGTTACATGGGGAGAGAGGCTGGGACAACTGTGTCCTCAGACCTGTCCGAACCAGCCACACTGACTGAGCTCCCCCTTACTTAGAGGCTCCAAATATAAGGGGTTGTTTGATTCCTTATTATTTCACTAAGTGTTTGGATGGGAGAGATCACTTTATACAACTTATGACATATTTCAAAGAACGGATGGGAATCAAAATACAGACTTGCTCCTCTGGGAGAGGAAAACCTAAGTGTGTGGATTAAATGAAGTAGATTGAACAGATCAGACCACTGTCGGACTCACAGCCTGAACAGAGAGGAGATGGTTTATTGCTGCGCAGTGGTGAATGCCCATAGGAGAGTGAATAAAGTGAATTCACAGGTCTGAGCCAGTCTTCTTGGGCCAGGGGCTGTGAGATGGACTTTGGTGGTGAGGTTTAGAGTTTGCACAGAGATCAAGATCCCTGAATTTAGTGGCCCCCAAGCAAATTCATAAGGAAGCTCATCAAATCAAATCAAAGTATATGAATGACACATCCTGTGTATTTGTACGTGACCATATAAACTCATTCAAACTTTTGATGACAAGAATGGCAAAGAATTGTGGCCCTTTTGATAATCTCCACAGACATTTTCTGTGAAATAAAAATAAATCCAAAAATGAAGTTTTCCAAATATTTTCCCTCTTGCTTTTAGAGTCAATAATTGAATTCTATAGTATGTACTCTGTGTCTAACTCCTTATGTTTCTGGGATCCCTCTGTATGAAAGTGTTCGTATATATTAACATATATAAATAACTTATATACATACATATATACTAATATATACATATACATATAACATCTCATCCTGGTGTAGTATATGTGAAAATACTGTTATTTATTTATCTTTCCACTCTGCCTATAGTCTCCAATTAGGGACTATTATAAACAACATTCTATAGACATTTTAGTACATGCCTTTGGTGAACATATGGATGTATTTCTGTTGGGTATACAACTAAGACTGGAATTACTAAATCAGAGGACACGAATATGCACAGCTTCTTAACATACTGCCCAATCATTTTCCAAAGTGGTTGTACCCATCTATAACACATTCCTAAGGGTGGTGTCTAGCAGCTGAGAGGGAGGTTTTAAATGACTCAAACCTTTGAAGTTGAGTGGAAACATATTCTTATCAAAATCAAAATGAGAAATTTGTAACATATTGGAATGTGATAGAAATTAACTGTGCTGGACCTCGCTGGTGGCACAAGGTGTTATGTCTCAGCATTACCAAGCTATGGACAGCCACTGCAGCCTGAGTTCCATCCCTGGCCAGGGAGCTGGCCCATATGGCGCAGCAGACCTCGCCTGTCTCACCCGCTGCTCCCCTTAGCAGTGGATTTCAGTTGATCTGCCTGTTCTGCTCCCCACTCTGTCTCTGGTGAATCCTCTTACCCCACTCCCCCACCTCTGGCTTATATCCCAGGTTTTGTATGCATAAATAAATAAATCTTTTAAAAAAAAAAAGCAAGATAATTTAAAAAAAAAGAAATTAACTGTAACATGGTTTTTCTATAGGAATGCAAAAGATTGGAACTGAGTTATTGTTAGAATCTTATTTTTATGTCTATACGGAAATTACAGAATATTTGGTTACCTCCACGCCCATTAGAAATCCTTTAGACCTGAGTTTGGATATACCAGGAGGAAGTTGTAACATCCAAGTACTGTGATTCAAACTTTTAAAGATACTATTTCCAGTTTAATCTTTCTGAACCTCAGCTCTGGATATTTGAATTGCAAATGACACCTGATGAACAATCCTTGTTCCTCTCATTCAATTCAGTACCTTTCAGGCATTGAAAAAATTCACAACAGGGCTTCCCTGGTGGCACTGGGGTTAAAGTCTCAGCAGCTCTATCAAGCTATCATTAGTTCAATCCCCCCCAGCCAGGGAGCTGATCCACATGGCGCACCAGACCTCTCCTGTCTTACCTGCTGCTCCCTTCAGCAGTGTATTTTAGTCAATCTGTCTGTTCTGCTCCCCACTCTGTCTCTGGTAAATCCACTCACTCCCCCCCATTAACACACACACCTCTGACCTGCACCCCAGCTTGTATGCACAAATAAACAAATATATTTTTTAAAGATTTATTTATTTATGCATACAAGCTGGGGTATACGCCAGAAGCATGGGGCGGCGAGAGGGTTCACCAGAGACAGAGCGGGGAGCAGAACAGACAGATCGATGGAAATACACTGCTGAGGGGAGCAGCAGGCGAGGCAGGAGAGGTCTGCTGTGCCATGTGGGAATCTCCCCTGCCAGGTGTCAAACTCATGTTGCCGCTGCCGACATCTTCACAGCGCAGCGCTTAACCACTGCACCACCAGGGAGGCCCAAATAAATAAATCTTTAAAAAAAATTCACAAGATACTGATAAAGAAGGGAGCCCTTCACGTTCAGTTTGTGATGCTCTCACATTGAGAACTTGAGAAAGAAGAATGAATGAGAATTTTTAGCGTAGCACGTACAATAAACCACAGAACAACCGTATCAATAGTTCTAATCCTGCTTTCAGAGAAGTGGCTCCTTCATTTGTCATTGCTGACACAAAAATTAGAAAGTTTCTGATAACATTCTAAATTTCTAGAAACATTGGATATACAACTAAGACCGGAATGGCTAAATCAGAGGATCGACAAACAAATGAATTGTATCAGTTACCAATTCTAAAAAGCAATAGGGAAAATGATTTGGAAACATTTCATTTTCAGATTCCTTTTTATTTCACAGAAAATGTCTGTGGAGATTGTCAAAATGGCCACAATTCTTTGCCATTCTTGTCATTTTACAAGGATGTGCAGGTGTTAGGTGAGGCTTGACCC
Source organism: Scalopus aquaticus (assembly GCA_004024925.1). Taxonomy (NCBI): domain Eukaryota; kingdom Metazoa; phylum Chordata; class Mammalia; order Eulipotyphla; family Talpidae; genus Scalopus; species Scalopus aquaticus. The sequence continues at coordinate 43,222 of PVIJ01012455.1, forward strand.
CTTGATCAACTTCCCAGTTGACAGGATGCCCATTGCAGTGTTATTAACAACATAATTTTATCAAAGAAAACCTGACCATGTTGAAAGAGAGACTGGGTGAAATAAAAGGAATAAATAAATAAAATTCCATCCTTAGAATGCAAAATGGTACAGCTAAAAAGCCTTGTGGAAAGTTGGTCATTATATTACTGGGTGAAAAGATAGTTTACAAATAAGTAATGACAAAAATGAGATGAAAGAGGATCCCATAAAAATACATGTATACTTGACATATGCATACATCCATGAAAAGAAGGAAAAGGAGGCAGAACTAGTACCTTGAGGGACGCGGAGGTGACGGTAGATGGATATTGAACAAATAAAAGTTTAATAGTCCAAAGGATTGGAGAGGACAGAAGCTACTGTCATAGAACTGCTTCTTTCCACTTTCTCTCCAAGGGACTTCATGTCGACGCAAACTAATCAGTGGTAAATATGATTTTCCTTTTTCCTTTTTGTTCACGACTGAATTCAGAGGTCCAGATGTATCGACGGAGGGGGCCAGTTTTGACCCCATAAATGTATATATGGGAAACATACTGAAATACATAATTTGGGTAGTTTCAGATTTCTGATATATAAGCAGGTCCGCGTGAAGGTTGGCTATGGTTGATTTGATATTAAAATTATAAAACATCAGGTGGAGCAAGTCAAGCTTCTGTGTCAGAGCAACTTCATCCACCTTGCCTTTTGGGATGAAGGTTGTCATGGTAACGAAGGGCTCTGATCTGAGAGCAGGCTCAGACAGCTATTGTAACTCTACAGAAAGCATATTGAACATTTGGAAGGTTTCCCTTTCGATTCATGTTTGGACTGAGACATGAAAAGATTCCATGGTGTTCCGGGACCATGTAGTCAATAATAATCTAGTAAGAAAAATATCTGAGAGTGTAGATACAGATTTAATAAGTGTTTGGGAATGGCTGCATTGCAAGTTTTTTGTATCTCTTCCTCCTCTTCCTGGTACTCCTTTTCACATACCTCCTATTTTGTACTTTTCTCCTTCTGCGTAATCTATGCTTCATTGCATAATTCCCCTCTGAGTGAAAATGCTATTGTACTGTCATACTCTCTTTAAAACCCATCAGTGCTTCTCTTCCACATTTACAAAGACAGGGTCCCTGCTTCAGTCAACAGCATCTGTCAGGTGTCCCTGACACAGCTTCCCCCAAACCCAGCACTGAATTCTTTAGCCTCAATGCCTGATATTCTCAACCAGCCCTAATGTTCTCCAATTCCTTGTCCAATACGCTGTTTCAGCCTTTCTGCTTTGTTCAGGTTATTCCCTGGGCTTATCACATCATTCTTTCTCCACCTACATGATTAATTTCTTTTCATTCTTCTAATTCAACTTAAGCATCACCTCCTCCAGGAAATTTCCAACCAGTGCTTCCCATCTAGACTCAAGACAGTCACTGACCTATATTCTCTTCTCGGATCTCAAAGCAGCAGGAATCTTGACTTATTTATCATTCTTTCCCTAGAGTATATCATGACACCTAGGATATAGCTGGTGTTCAGTGAAGTTGCTAATAGAAGCAGAAATGAATTAAAGAAGAGTTTGTGCATCTGAGACAAATGAAAAGGATAGACAAATTGCCTGGGACCATGAGGGTGTTTCTCCAATATGATTCTAAATGTCTTGGATTCTTAAGAATCCAAAAGTTGCCAATTCTTTAGCTGTCACTGACAGACTCTACCCAGACCCAGCTATGGCCCTGCAGTCAGAGCTCTTCCTCAACAGTTCTAGAAGGTTTTCAAATCATCAACAAAAAGGTAACATGCTAAAAAAGAAACTGAGAACCGTTGCTGTTGCTGGGAATTAAAAACAGACTTTACTGAGAGAGAAGCTGTAGTGTCAGCCCTCCAAGTCAAGATGTTCCAATTAATCATTTTCGAATTCCTTTATCATTCACAGAAACACAACCGACTGTGGTTTTCTCCAAGGTGTCCAGTTATTGTCCTTGTCGTTTTCCTTGGCGCCTTCTTCAACCCACCCTCCCAGGTTCCTTGGTGCCTCCTCTCCTGCGTCACCAACCATCACTTACCTTCAAGCTGGCACTCGTGGGTGTGTTTCATCTCCCTCCCACCAGCAATCCTGTCTTTCCTCATTCTCGTCAAATCACCACACCACCAGCAGACTTACCTTTTATAAAATTTAATTTTGATGAGACCACAGTAATCGAGACCTAGCTAACATGTAAAGAACTGACATATTTAATGTACACAAACTGAGGTGTCGGGGGGTAAGGCACACCCATGAAGCTGTCAAGGCCGTCGAGGATGTCGGCATCTCCATCACCTGCCATGCTTTCTTTCTCCTCCGTATTGTTATTCTTTTAATTTTTGCGTAGAAGAACTGGGGTGTAGGCCAGAGGTGTGGGGGTGGTGAGAGGATTCACCAGAGACAGAGTGGGGAACAAAACGGTTGGATCAACTGAAACACACTGCTGAGGGGAGCAGCGGGGAGACAGGAGCAGTCTGCTGCGCCCTGTGGGAAGCTCCCTGGCCAGGGATAGATCTCAGTCTATACAGTTGTTAGCACTGAAACTTAACCCCAAGGCCACAGGGAGGCCCTATTATTATTATCATTATCTGCAGTAAGAACACTCAGCAGAAACTCTACCCTCTGCAGGACTGTTAGCTGCAGGAGCTTGGCAACTTGCATAACTTGCATAACTTGCATAACTTGCATAACAACTTGCATAACTTGCAGCAGACAACTTGCATAAGTGAAACTTCTTCCCCTTGCATAAGTGAAACTTGGTACCCTTGGCCGTCACCTCCCCAGCGCCTGTCAATCACCATTCTACCTTCAGCATCTATGAATTTGAATGTTTTGGGCTCCGTAGGTGAGATCATACAGTCTGTGAGCTGATTCAACTATGTAAACAGCTCTGATCATGAAATTGTATGGAAAAGTCTTCAATTTTGTCCTGTTATCTATAGAATGAGGCCCCAAGAGCTCAGGTTGACTTTCTGTATCCTCCACAACCTGCTTGACTATCCTTTTCCTTCTTATGTCATGCAACAAATTGTACCCATTACCCAAAATCCAGCCAACATACCCCAATTTCCAGGAAGACCAGAGCTGATTTCTACAACTGAAAGTAATGTCTGCATTCTCCGACTGCTCTCACATTTACGGCATATTTAAGAGCATCTGAGTATTATGATGTTTATGTTATGTTGAGACAACTATTATATTGTGTACAGAATAGGCACTTAGTATATACTTATTTAATAAGGACTTTTGATCTGGTTTCATAAGTTTTTTTTTTAAAGAATTTTTTCTGAAGATTTATTTGTTTATGCATACAAGCTGGCATGCAAGCCAGAGACGGGGCGGTAAGAGGGTTCACCAGAGACAGAGTGGGGAGCAGAACAGGCAGATCGACCAAAATACACTGCTGAGGGGAGCAGCGGGTGAGGCAGGAGAGGTCTGCTGTGCCATGCGGCAATCTCCACAGCCAGGCATCGAACTCATGTCGCTACAGCCACCAACAGCTCCATAGAATTGTGCCTAACAAGTTGCGCAACCATGGAGGCACTGATTTCATAAGTATTTTTACTCTAAATGGTATTTTAGGGGGACTGAGTACCCATTAGGTTTTTTGGTAGCAAATATCTGATTAAAGTAGAAGACTCTAATTCTCTCTAGCTTATTTCATAGATCCTAGCTATTGTAGATAATAGACTGCCTTCCTAATTATTTATTTCTACAAAGCACTTCAAAAAATTCAGTTTTCTTGAATAGTTTGTTTGGTGATGCTCCCATCTAGTGGGCTATGTGAAAAATGCTCAAAAATTAAGTTGGCTTTGGAGAGTTGGGGCAGGCCTGAAAAATCATTAGGTCCAATGCACTTTATTATGTAAATTATCCATAATACACCAAAAATTTAAAAATTTAAGGTGCTTCTTGTAGTCTGAATAAGACTGAGCATATGTTTTATAAGATGAACTGCTAAAGTACTAATGATTATAAGACAGGGCTTCTAACTTCACATAATTTACTGCCAATGCAGAAACCTAAGATGTTAATATATAAAGGATGACAATAAAAATTTGAACTAGTCAGCATGAATAAAGACTACTTGATAATATATACAGATAAAAATTGCTGTAATTGGGGCCTCCCTGGTGGCACAAGGGGTTAAGTCTCAGCACCGTGAAGCTATCCGCAGCCACTGCAGCCAAGTTCAATGCCCGGCCAGGGAGCTTCCCACATGGAGCAGCAGACCTCTCCTGTCTCCCCGCTGCTTCCCTCAGCAGTGTACTTCAGTAGATCCACCTGTTCTGCTCCCCACTCTGTATCTGGTGAATCCTCTCACCCCTCCTCCCCGCCTATACCCCAGCTTGTATAAATAAATAAATTAAAAAATTATATATGAAGAGTAAATTAAAATGACCAATTTCCTAAAGTTGCTTGTAAGACCACTTGTAGCTTAGAATAAGATTGACCAAAGGATAATACCTTGGTTGAAAAGGTTTGACTGGGATTGAATTGTACTGTATTTATCGAATTGCTTAATGGAATTTGCATATTTATAATGTGCAGTCTTTGTATGAAAAGATATGGTAAGTTTTCCATTCATTTAATTTCTTGCATCACGATGCGGTTTTAAAGTCGCTTGCGCAGAGTGATTACATGTTGCTTTAAATTTTTAAGATACCATGGAATTTTAATTTTCTTATTAAGTGTTTTATATTTTTTCATTTGTGTTTAGAAAATAATACTTGTCTTAATTCTATTTATTTATATTAGGTTTTTTTTGTTAGGGATTTTGATTTTTTCCTTCCTCTCCTTTTTACCTCTGCTCTCCACCATTCCTTATAGCCCTTTGGCCTTTTCCTCTCCACCACACTTTTCCTACCTCAGGAGCCTAACATAATTTATTAATGTCTGCTCATTTTTATAGGCTCTTTGCTTTGTCAAATCTGCTGTGTAAACATTCTGTATTTGCCCATGTTATTATGACTGTCGTGCACATAATCCTCTTGAAATCCTTCCATTGCTATAAATGGCAACGTTTCATATTTCCTCATGGCGGAATAACATTGCATTTTGTGGGTATGGATACACAACCTCTTAATCCATTCTCTAGCAGTGGGGACTGAGCTTGTCTTCATGTTCTGTCTACTGTAAATAATGCTGCAATAAACAGTGTAGAACATGTAATCTTTTGACTTGATACTTCTGTGCTCTTTGGACAGCTGCCTGACGGATGGATGGCTGGGTCATGTGGTATTTCAGATTTTGTTTTTTAAGGTAAATCCAGGTAGCTTTCCCAAATGGCCTGGTCAGTTGCATCCCCACCAACAGTGTATTAAGGTTTCTCTTCACATCCTCTCTTCCACTTGCTCTCTGGGGGTCTTTTATTTTTTTTTTAAGATTTATTTATTTATGGGCCTCCCCGGTGGTGCAGCAGTTAAGTGCTGCGCTGTGGAGCTGTTGGCAGTGGCGATGCGAGTTCGACGCCCAGCCAGGGAGAACCCCACATGGTGCGGCAGACCTCTCCTGCCTCGCCCGCTGCTCCCCTCAGCAGTGGATTTCTGATCTGCCTGTTCTGCTACCTGTTCTCTGGTGATCCCCTGCCTGTTCTCTGGTGATCCCTCTCGCCGCCCCACACCTCTGGCCTGTACCCCAGCTTGTATGTATAAATAAAAAATAAATCTTTAAAAAAAAGATTTATTTATTTATGCATACAAGCTGGGGTGCAGGCCAGAGGTGTGGGGCAGCGAGAGGGTTCACCAGAGACAGGGTGGGGAGCAGAACAGGCAGGTCGATGGAAACACACTGCAGAGGGGAGCAGCAGGCGAGGCAGGAGAGGTCTGCTGTGCCATGTGCGAATTTCCCTGGCTGGGTGTTGAACTCAGGTCACTGCTGCCGACAGCTCCACAGGGCAGTGCCAAACCAACCGGGGAGGCCTTGCGGGGAGGGGTCTTTTTAACATATGCCATTCTCACAGGTGTGAGTTGATGTGTCATGATTTTAGCCTGCATTTCCCTTATTTAAAGCAACAATGAACATTTTTCCATGTATCTGTTGGTGTCTGGAGATCCTGTTTGGTGAACTCCATTCAGATCTGATGCCTGTTTATTAACCAGTTGCTTGTTATTATTTATAGTTGAATTAATGTTTTTTTTAATCTTGGAAATCAGATACCCTTATTGGTTCTGTAATGTGTGAATGTTTCTCTCATTCAGCAGGATGTCTTTTTAATCTTACATTTTGTGTTGTTCTATAAAAGCTTTGTAATTTGTTTTTTTTTTTTTTTTTTTTTTTTTTTTTTTTTTTTTTTTTTTTTTTTTTTTTTT
>PVIJ01012456.1:0-49576 GCA_004024925.1 Scalopus aquaticus
GTAAAAGATGTTAATTGTATGGTGAAAGACAGAATTGGACTTTTGTGGATTTAATGTAATATATACACAGGATGATTTTTAATGATACACATCTCAAACTGATAAAATGTTATAATGTTAATTTAAAAAATATTCATCATAAAGGATTTATCATAAACATTATTCACACTGATCCAGGGACTTGCAGCTCTGCGTTTTGGGATTATCAACTAAAATGACACGACAAACATTCTCCTAAGATGGAAGTCCCCTTTAAGAAGACTTGCTGAAAAAAATGAACTGATTTTCCCATTCCACACACCAGAATTTTGGCTGTAAAATTACAAGATCTATCCAGACCATTCATAAATAAGTAAGGATGCTTAGAGGAGTCCATTACCAAGGGATTTTATGAAAAGGATAAATGTCCTTACTTGCAAGCAATTGAAAACTATCTCTAGCAGGGAAGTATGTTCATAATACCATAATACCATTTAATTAACTTACAAATACATTCATTAACATAACGGACACTCTACAATGGAGTTCTGATATCAAGTTAAATATGCACTAAAGAACTGTTAAGAATATTAGTCAATGTGGCCCAAACAGCACCCATCCTAAGGCCCGGGATCCTCTTTCCTGTGTGCATTGCTGTGACACCTCATAGTGGTGACACCATAAAGCATCGTGATGGCTCAGCTCATGGCTGTAATTCTGCAATAATTTCACAACCAGTTTCATATGAAGCAGTCAGCAAACAGACCCTATCAATTAGCTGTTGCTGGCTCAGGAAATCAATAACTAGGGTTGGGAACTCCCCCATGTTTAATAATGCTTCCTACCCCAAAATTTCACCATAGCAACAAAAGTGTTATTTTCCTTGTATGGGATTTGACCTGTTAGTTGATTACTTAGATATGAATTATTAAATTTACTAATTTTGCTCAATGCCTTGCTGCTGTCACTGCTGCTTCTCTTCTCTCCCCTTTGGTCACTGATCTGCACTCCCCACCTCAGGTAAGGAGAAAACATCTGTGATGAAACTCAAGAAATATATTCTTCAAAATACAACTCAAACATTTCTACTGAAGGGAATATTACCACTAACAGATAACATAAGATTTTTGATTGAATTAATTACTTGAATATTCTAAGGAATTCTTCCCTTGTAAACCTGAGTAAAAAGGTTTAATCACAAATATATTTTTACGTGAAACAAACTTTCAAAGTAAAGGTTTGCTATATAAAAATCAGTTCAAGCAGAGATATGGTAAAGCTGATACCACAAAAAATGTCAGTGGTATACTCAATGATTCTACCTCTTTTAAAAGCAATGCATAGTGGCAATAAGAATAATAATCTCATTTGACTATTTTATAAAATCATATATAAATTTTAAATAGGCAGACATTCAGACCCCTAGAATATGCTGGAGGGATTACTACAAAGGATATAAAAATAGGATAAGAACAAGCAGTCTAGTTTTTATTTTCTCTTGAGCAACAAAAAGTCTTAAGAGACCACAGAAATAAAAATAAGAGAAATTACCAATGGACACATCTCCTTCCTTTCTTTTCATTCACAGCTACTTAAAATGCAAACCAACTCACGACAGCCCTGACCTATTTGCTCCAATTTCTGAATGTCAAACACTTAGAGCAATTGTTGGCTGTCAGAGTAAGAAGTCTGCAGAAGCCGAGAAACTGGACATTTGGCATTTCAACATTTTAGAGCAAGTAGTTTAATTATTAAATTAGAATAAAAGAAATGCATCTACACAAAGATCCAGACATACTTCAAAAACGTCTCTGAAATGATAAAACACATATTAAAGAAACGGGAAAGGGAGTAATATTTTACAAACTAATATGAGCGCAAATTAACCCTTATATTGTAATAATAAATGGAAACCTAAGGTATAAAACATAAATTTATTATAAGTACACAAAATTGCTGTTTGCTAAAAGGTACTTTTTACACATTTTTATGATGTGACTGAAAGTTTATATCTTCTATTGTTCCAAGTTAAAGAGCAATCTCAGTTTCGTCTTGTTTCAACATTGATACGTGAAAAATGCATCTATTTTTTATTATTGTTCAAACTGCTCAATAAATGATTTCTTCACAATTAACCTCTCAATGATGCACTGTCATCAATAAATAATGATAAATTTCCCTTTGACTATTATCTTACCTGATCATATATATTGTTCAAGTCATATTTTTATTTAAATATCAATAGCAATGTGTAAATAGGTCTCCATTTACCAAAAGCGTGTTCCTTGGAAGTCTAGATCTAAGAATCCTTTTTTAGGTGATTTTTTTATTTTGATATAGCTGCCTTTTAAGCAGACTTTTTAGTATAACAAATGTTTAGTGAAAATACACAAATCCTAAATACAATGCTTAAATAAAACTTTACAAAGTGACACCAATACCCAGATTAAAATATTACTAGCTTGCCAAAAACAACCACTTCCAGAGCAACCACTTTCTCAGATAACTAGTGAATAAGTACTCTTTCATAGCTCCACTGGCCATTTGAATAAACTCTTCTCTGATACAACTGTTCAAATATTTTTTTTCATTCTTTTCTCTTTTCTCCTATTTTAATGTTGATTTGTAACAATTTTTTTATATTTATACATGAGTTTTTTGTCATCTCTATATAGTATAAATATACTTCCTAGTCTGTGGCTTGCCACTTTAGTTTCTTAATAACATCCTTTGATGAATTCTTAATTTAAATGTGGCTATTTTCACTCAAAAAAGATAAACACATGCAATTTGCAGCAACATGGATGGAGCTACAAGGGATCATGCTCAGCAAAATAAGCCAGAAAGAAAGAGAAAAACATCAAATGGTTTCACTTGTAACAGGAATATAAGGGAACCAAGTAAGAGAGACATTCAGCGAGGGAGGGGGAGGATAAGGGCTCAAAACGGGGGATTCTGAAAAGAGCACAAGGACTATGATGATGCTTCACAGGTGAATCAGTGGCGGGTAACCTACAGGGAATACACAATAATGTAAAAGATATAAATAATAATAAAAATATATATTAAAATATAAATAAATAAATGTGGCTATTTTACCATTCTTTTTCTTTATGTGTCCTATAGGAAAATTTTGTCCTCCATGACATATAAATGATCTACTACATTTTCTTCTAAAAGCTATAGTTTTATCTCTCATATTAGGTAAGAGGTAGAGATCATTTTTTTCCTCTTGTAGATATCTAATTGACCCAGTATGGCCTTTATAAAAAGGCCATACTCTGTTCAGTGCACTGTAGTGTCATCTTTGTCATAAACTACTGTGAGAGTCTTTTATTGAACTCTCTGTTCTGTTCCATTGGTCTACTTGTCTATCTTTAAGTAAAAAACACACTGCCTTAATTACTAGTTCAGCGAAATAATAATAGGAGAGATCCCATTAGGATGACTATAAGAGAAAGTTTTTGCTTTTAATTTTCTATTTGAATTATCAAAAATTTAACAGGCTAACTATCTAATAAGCAGCTATATCTTATGGTATATTTCCTAAACTTAAATATAGTTATGGATCATGTTTTGTAGGACTAATGTTCCAAGTAATGCACTTTGGGAAATAAATAGATACATGTTTTCAGCTCATAAAAGTTGACTCTCAGGCCAAGTTCAACATGTTGATGGAAACTTATGGCTCTCAGCATGAGACAGGGTTTCTAATTTTCTTGACAATCTGCAGGAGGTCAATTACATTAAGTTCTAATATCCAGGTGCTTAAAAGAAGACAGATTATGCATTGGAATGCAGTAGGCCAAATAAAAATCCTTCTCAGAAATTTCCTTGCACTCCGAGCCCTATAGATTTTTGGACTTTTGTTCTTGATTCAAAATCAGAAATTACATCTGAGGAGAGAAATGAAATGCAGCACAAAAATAACAATGATGTAAGAAAATAATGTAATTTTTAAAAATACACAAATTTTAAAATGAGTTACTTTAATACAAATTTTAACCTCCTAACCCATAGTTATTCAATCATATTAAGATAAACTTAGAATAACCCATCACAGCAGCCCCCCTTCCTGGCTTCCCAAGGAATTCTAAGCTTCAAAGCTCTACTTCTTATCATGAAAGATGACAAAGATGGTCTTTACAGAGATGGGAAGAATTCATATCTATAAAGCATGTGAACCCCTAGTTCAAGTTTGTCTTATTTACATCATAGTTAAGGCACTGAGCGTTTTCATTGCCTGTCACCTATACACCCACCTGTCACCCTGATATCTGATTAGCAAGGGAGCTTGGGACACATTTTCCTGTTATAGAATATTTGCAGTCATAAGGATACCATGCCTAGAGTCCTAATGTTTTGTAATTTTTGTTTATATTCAGAATATCTTAGGATATCAATGTTTGTAGCATGTTACATTTAGTATAAAAGTCAGGTGAAACATAATACAAATATAAAGCTTACTTTTTAATATTAGAAAAACAAAAAAATAATCAAAACAAGGGGCTAATATGAAAGAGCTACAAAGAACACATATTTAACACAGAATTCAACAAAAACAAAGCAAATGACCCAATCAAGAAATGGGCTAAACAGGGCCTCCCAGGTGGCACAGCGGTTAAGCGCCGCACTGTGGAGCTGCCGGCGGTGACACAAGTTCGACCCCCAGCAGGGCGATTCCCACATGGCTCAGCAGACCTCTCCTGCCTCGCCCGCTGCTCCCCTCAGCAGTGTATTTCTGTCAATCTGCCTGTTCTGCTCTCCACTCTGTCTCTGGTGAGCCCTCTCGCCGCCCCACGCCTCTGGCCTATTCCCCAGCTTGTATGCATAAATAAATAAATCTTTTTTTTTAAAAAAAAGAAAGATATGGGCTAAATAGACAGTTCTCTAAAGAAGACATACAGACTGCAAGTAAGCACATAAAAAAATGTTCATCAGCACTTACCATGAGGGAAATGTAAATCAAGGCCACAATGAGATACCATCTCATACCTGTGAGCATACTTCTATCAAAAAGACCAAAAACAGAAAGTGCTGGTGAGGATGAGGATAAATGGGAACACTCCTATACTGTTGCTGGGAATGTAGACTACTTCAGCCTTTATAGAAGCAGTATGAACTTGTCTCAAAACATTAAAAATGGATCTGTCATATGACACAGTGATTCCACTCCTAAGCACCTACCCAAAATATTCAAAAACTAATTCAAAAGGAAACTTTCATTCCCATGATTACTGCAGCGCTAGTCACCATAGCAGAATTATGGGAACAACCTAAATGCCCAAACACAGATTAGTGGATCAAGAAGATGTGGTATACATGCATAATGGAATATTATTCAGCAACCAAAAAAGATAAACCATGCCATTTGTGGTAACATGGATGGAGCTGTAAGGGATAATGCTAAGTGAAATAAGTCAGAAGAAGAAAGATAAATACCAGAGGGTGCCATTAATCTGTGGAACATAGAGTTGTTGAACTAATAATCAGATAAAGGCAAGCTTAAAAACTAACATTTGAAAGCTGACTACAGAGATGAAAAATCCAGAGGGAAAGGGGTTGGTGGTGGACTAAGGGTGATTTGGTGGTGGGTGCACTATGGTGACAATACCTGATGAGGGTATCCAAATATTATCTCAATTAAAAAAAAATAAATTGTGTGTGTGTGTGTGTTTATCTTGAGAAAGAAAAAGAACAGGTTCATAGTTTGGGCTCTGCAACCACATAATATTTTACACAATTAAAAACCAAACTAAATTTTAAATGTTTGAGGTTCCAGTTGAGATAGAATAAGCATCCATCCCATTATTCTCCCACTGAATACAACTATAAAAACTGACAGAATTCATGGGCATCTATTTGAAGACTTCATAAATAAGAACATATTTTACCAGAATCTGAAATACCACTGAATTTTGGTGGTGAGCTTACCATTTCTCTTTCTGGTATCCACCTACTTGAATTCCTAACAGTCACAAACCTGGAAATAAATACATTCTCCATAGAATTTAAACAAGATACAGATTCTCATGACATAATATTCAAAATTACTCAGTATACAAAGATCCAAAAATTTCAAGTCACATGGATATTACATAATCAATATCAACATCCACACTATTAACAAAGATGCTGGAATTATCTGACAAAGATTTTAAGTGGCTATTTTCAAAGTATGCTGGAACAAATGATTGCAAACATTATTGTAACATGTTAAAATTAAAAGTCTCAGCAAAGAAACAGAAAATATTTTTAAAAAGAACTAAATGAAAATGGAAAGAATCAGATGTAAATTTTAGAGCTGAAAAAAATGCAATTACCAAAATAAAAAACGTATTGGATCGATTCAATAACAGATGGATGTAACAGGAAACAAACAGTAAACTTGAAGCTAAGACAAATTATTAAAAATGATCCAATCGGAGCAACAGAAAGATACTAAGTTTGGAGAAAAAAAGCATGAAGAGTCTTGGAATGCGTAAAACAATAACAAAAGAGCCAACATTCATGTCATCCAAGACTCAGTAGGGCAATCTGGTTGAAGTCTTGCTCATTTCTTATGTTCTTTTTCTTCTGCCGAGCACAACTATTTGATTTTCATGCATATTTCATATAAGTTGTCAGGTAAGTGATTAAAACAATCAGAGGGTCCTTACATATCTGCAGAAGCTATCTTGCAAGTTACTAGTAATTCTCAGGTTGTCACACGTCTTTTTTATGATAGATTTATGTACTTTTATTTAAACTCCCCATACTGATGCCTGAAATAAAAATGTAATTGAAAGTTTGGTTTTGTTCCCAAAATCATTTACAAAATCATTAAGAGCTGGAACCCACTCACAGCAAAGCAATTTACAATAATATTAACTACCTCCACTTGAAAAAATCATTACTGTTTAATTACTGATCCTCTACTCTGCATTGATCAAATTTGAAGGCACAGTTTTAGGAACTGAAAATCAATTGGATGTTGATTAGATATTCTAATATAAATCATATTTCAAAATATACACACCGTTGGTGATTTCAAAACAAAACTCATAGACAGTATTGTGTGTACATAGTGATCTTATAAAGGAAAAAAATCCAAATGATTTTTATCTTTCTTCAACAATTTTTAAATGTTGATTACAGTAAGGTCATAGCTTTGGCAGGACTGGATTCCCTGTACAAAAGAAGATTCATTTCTTTATAAATATATTTTGGCTTGTTTATTTAGGTGTGCTAGAGTTACCCCCAAATCAACCTTACTATCCCACCCAAACAGTTCAATAAATGTGAAAACACTTGGCCAGACAAGCTTGTATGGTTATTTTATATGAAATCAATGATGGAAGCTGTGATTAGAAAACAATACATGCAAATTTTTTCTAGTTCCATGGTACTAGATCTCATTTATGTTCTTTACAAGAAGATATAGCTACCTATTCAGCCCATGAAAGTAACCGAAAAAGCATTAGATGTAACCTCTCTCTCTAGCTCTTTAGTTTTCAATATCTTAAATGAATATAAATCCAGTGAAAATTTTAAATATTTTAATGGTATACCAATTTTAAAGATAAAAATTCCTTTGTAAGAGCTGACATCATTGATAAGCAAAGGTTTTACTGCAGGATAAACAGACTTGCTCTATTTTCCTTTCACTCGCTTTTCATACCATTCTTCAATTTTCTCCAACTCAGAGACAAAATTTTTATCTCATTTAACTTATAAATATGAGTAAATAACACAGAAATGTAAAACATAGTTGTAAAATTAAAATAAACATTGCTTTTATATGCCACACAACCAAAAACTGAAAATGGCAATACTTCTCAAATATAAACTGAGATGTCACTCCATCTCACTATTTTCTCTTACATTGTTTTTCTGTTTCTGTCTCTGCCCATCTATATTACTCCAGTCTTTTATATTTTCTTCCCCAACATCTTTATCTCTGTTTTCCATTCTTTTCTTCTCCTTAACTAACCATTTATGACAGAGAATGCGTTGTTTCTCTTCCATGAATTTTTTCCTGTCCTGTATCTCTTGATTCAAGTAATTTCAAGTCTGGCATGATCAGAAAACCAGGACTGTCCATAGACTCCCACTTCTTTCATACAATGCCCAAATCCAGTCACTAAATCCTATTTACTTGCTTTCCAAATAATGAAAGTATCCTCATGAGATATCCTCTCTATTTTTGTTGTCCCTTATTCATCCACTCTTGCTTAGACAACAGCAATAATGTCATCATTCATATTTCTGTCTCCATTCTACTGGGTAACAAGTGCAACCTATTTTATATCCCTTACTAACAAGAGTCACTTTGTTAAAACATATAGAAGATCAAATCCTTACCATGTTTAAAATCTTTTAAATTTAAATCATCAAGGTTCCTTATAGTGTAATACAATATTTATAGTGAATCTATCCCCACATTTCAACCTATATTCCATATCATTATCTTTAACCACTCTCCCCAACCATACACATAAGATCTGTACTCCAAAAATCTTAAATCATGGCTTCCTCTTTCACAGCTCCATCTCTTTGTACATATGCATAGCCCCATTGTGTTAGACGTCATCAGTGCTTTACATATTCTGCTACTACATAGCTTATCAGAAAGCATTATAATTAATTAATTTAGCTGAATTATCAGATTTATTAATTTAAATGTATGGTTAATTATTATGATTCATTAATGATGTACTAATATGTATCATTCTGTTAGACTGTGCTCCTTAAAGAGGACTAACTTCAATATCTGTCAACTAACACTATGCCTGTCTCACTGTAGACACCTGAGAGATATTTGTTGACTGCACTCAAGATAAAAGAATTGCTCTAGGGCCTCCCCCGGTGGCGCAGCGGTTAAGCACTGCGCTGTGGAGCTGTCGGCAGCAGCAACGCGAGTTCGACGCCCGGCTGGGGAGATTCCCACATGGCACAGCAGACCTCTCCTGCCTCGCCCGCTGCTCCCCTCAGCAGTGTGTTTCAGTCGATCTGTCTGTTCTTCTCCCCACTCTCTCTCTGGTGAACCCTCTCGCCGCCCCACACCTCTGGCCTGTACCCCAGCTTGTATGCATAAAAAAATAAAAAAATATTAAAAAAAAAAAAGAATTGCTCTAAGCATTTTGTTACTCACTGAATCCATTATATAACAGGACTCTCTACTTCAGCCTAGGCTGTTCCCTCTCTGGGAATTCAGACCTTACCTATTACAGGTCTGAGAGAAGCCTATTTGCAAGGGAGCTGAGTAGCTTCCTGGGAAACAACTCAAGTTATGCCACCGCTGAATGTGAGACATACCTGAAATGTCTAATAAACTGGAAGGACTGGCCTAACAAGTATCTGTTTGTAGGGGAGCAGAAGTGTCTCCTTGGAGGGAATTAATTAAAAGGAAGATTGATTTTAAATGCCAGATGGAAGTGATAATTGTGGGTAAACTGTAGCATATTTCATCCCCACAAAAGTCTTTAGACACAACCTAATAACAAGCAGACTCCAAGGAAAAACTTAACAAGCAAATTCACTTAAAACTCTGCAAAACCGCTAATCACAGAAGCACAAACCACACTGCTTTAACACCCTCTAAGAACACCAAAATCAGGAAAGAGAACATGTGTCCCCCACCTCTCTGACCTGAAGCCCTGCTTCAGCACATTAAAGGGAGAGGATGACATCAGGCTCAGGAAACCATGAGGGACTGCTTCCCCCAACATGGTTGGTGCTGGACTGGTAAGAAGCACTCTAGTCCATGCTACAGAACACAACCACCTTCCCAGTGCCAAGACACCATAGCTTCTACCAAGCAGCCATACCACCTAACAGAGGCGTGTGCCTGACAGAATAATACTGATGGACTGTGGCAGAAAATGCAATTTCAGTAGGACCAACAAGTATGGACTTACAGCAGAATTTATAAGACACGTCCAAATAAACCCTACATATGCAAGGAGAAGGGGTATTTATCATCTAAATGAAGACATGACAGAGGACAACAGGTACTGTTAAAAAAAACAAAATTTTATCATCTTAAACTATTTTATTGACTAATAAATTGGTTTTGTCACAGTGTTGTTCTTATAAAATAGTTCTATTCAAAAACTACTTTCAAAAAGAAAATTTTTATATAATAATGTAGCATTAAGCAAGGTACATTAACCAAAGTAAAAAGTACATCTTTACAATTATTATCTAGCATTAAAATTGCAAAGATACTGTCTTTCAGATGCTGACATATCTAGAAAACTCAGAAAGAAAAAAAATTCTTCTAGGCACAGAATATTCTTAATCTAATTTTGTTATTCATATTTCATTATTTAAATATTTTACATCAGCTATTTCTATTGCTTTTTGCCTCCATTCTAGTTTTTCTCCTAAAGAATATTTTATAAGAAATAACTTTTTTTAGAAAAGCCATTTATTTTGCTTTTGAACATGGATAAAGTAAAATCATAAGCGTTTCCCCTTTTATTTCATTCCAATAAAGAATATAACTTTATCAATTAAGAATCATCGCTCCATCAAAAACATCCTTTGAATAAATTAAGATAGTCCACTGTACAATTATAGTCACAGAATAAACCATGCGCATTATTTAAGCTCTGATTTAGTCTGTTCCATTTCTCCCTTGCTTATGTAAGTTCTGCGGTCTATTTGAAAAAAAAAATTATACAGGTCAGCATGGAACTCGTTGATACATCAAATGGCCTATAGCATCAAATATTTTTCCCACTACTATCTCAAAAGGAAAATAACCACTTTTGTCCACATACACTTGATTTTTCAGCTCTGGGAAGAAAAGTGTTAGTTACAATGGGCCTGGAAAGGGTTGGAAAAAGAGATGAATTATCCCTCATCATACTTTCAGATGTAAACATGTATTAGAATGAAAAAGCTGACCCCCTACACATTCGTCTCACAAAACAGTAGAAGAAACCAAAGCAGAAAGTGGCATACAAAAGGGATGTCTATCAGCTCTGTACTGGTATATATACTGCAAGTATTGGTGAATATACTTTAAAATAAAATAACAAATCCTGGACAAACACTCATGAAGACAAGATAACAATGTAACAAGAATAAACTTAGATCACATTTCCCATTACTCATAATAGTCATTCTATTCAGAGAAGAACTTTCAAAAAGCTAGAGGCTCTACAACCAGTAAGTGAAAGAGAAATTGAACAAAATGTATTACTGAAATATTTTTTAGTTCTTTCTGAAAAACCGGCACTAAAATGTGCTAATATGCTTTTTTTTCTTTCCATAATTCCCCTAAAGATAGCAATTCTCAGAAAAAGCAAGTTTTCCATTCCAGGGTTTGCAGACTACTTATATGATGCATGTGTTTGGGGTAGAGGTTAAAATTTGCATACTGCAGTAAACAGAATCTATACAAATTCTCCTCTCTCTATGGGCAAATATAATCTGGAATCCTTTTTCACTCACCCATTCATAATCCAATACAGAGAAGCACCTAGTTCCCCTGAATCAGAAACGAAAGCTTTAATCCACTTATTTCTCTCACATTTGGTAGATTTCTTTAACTTACAGTGTGCAAGCAGAGACCTCTAGAGTTCCGATGTATTCCACCCATCTACCAACATTCATTTATTTCCACAGTCTTGTTCTTCCCCACATACTTAACAATTTACACATCTTAAAGCTTTGCTTTGCAAGATGAGGATGTCCACTAGATGTTCTTGCTTTGCCAAATTCCCTTATTGTTTCTCTCTTGGACATTCTGGGCCACAATCAACCATATTCCCAATTCGCATCATATCATCTCTACAAGTAGCTTATCGACTACTGTAAGTAGAAACAATGTCTTCTGTTTTATCCTGCCTTCCGTCACCAATCTTTGAATAAAGTGAGTATTCAATAATTACTAGAACAGAACGAAACATTTAACAAATCTTGTTGAGGAATTGAAGCTTCATCTCGCTTTAAAAGAAGGAATGAAAACAGTCTGCTAGCAGATTTTTGATCTCATAGTTCAGGAAAATAATTAAATCAAATTAAAATTACTGTGTTTCATGCATTTTTCTAGACAGGAAGAAAAAAAATACCTCTTTATAGTATGAAGTCTAGATTAAGGAGTTACAGTGAATAAAAAATTAACATCTCTTAAATAAATTTTATTTCTCATGTTACTGGAATCTCTAATTCACACATGATTTGACTGAATAGCAACATATAGTTAAAAAATTCATATAATTTATCATATTTCAAAACTATGGTTTTTATTATTTAATACTACTACTTTCTTTTTTTTTAAGATTTATTTATTTATGCATACAAACTGGGGTGTAGGCCAGAGGTGTGGGGTGGTGAGAAGATTCACCAGAGACAGAGTGGGAGCAGAACAGGCAGATCGACTGAAATACACTGCTGAGGGGAACAGGGGGGCAAGGCAAAAGAGGTCTGCTGCGCCATGTGGGAAATCTCCCTGGCCGGGTGGGAATCTCCCTGGCTGGGTATAGAACTCATTCTGGACAGCTTCATAGTGCTGTGCTTAACGTATTGTGCCACCACGGACGCCCCATTACTACTGCTTTCTTCATGAAAAATTAATAAGATATAGTTAGGAGGTAAAAAGGGAGAACACAGACACCCAGCAGACAACCGCGATTTACTACTGAAATGCAAACATAATCAAATGTAATTTAGTTGGAAAGATTCCTTACATGGGCAAAAACAAGAAAATTCTAGCCATCTAATCTGAATTCTGATATTGATTTGAGATACTAAGTCAGTTTACCCAGAAAGGGAAAACATCTTCAAGAGACTGGAGAATTTATTGTATTTATGTGATGATATCTTGATTGTATTGATTACTTGTAAACCCACTCTCAAGTTCTAGACTTGTCAAGCCCACCCATTGTCAAACAGTGCTGTTGAGAAAGAATGTTTGTGCTGTATGGGCTTTTTGCTAGGAAGCTCTCCTCTGATTAATAAACAATCCGTAAGAATACTGCTTCAGATAGTGTTAGTGTTGTTAGTGTTAGCTTCAGATATTCTTAGATGCCAATTTCTCTACTGTTCACACATTCAGTTAACATACATATTTAGTATGAGTAAACAAACATGATTTAACCTTAGATTTCTCACTTGATTATTTATAATCTAGTTTGATGAAAAAATGGTATAAATAGATAATATTGACATTAATATAAAGAATAAAATATTATGAAATTAACACTCTCAGCAATGATAGCTAGTCTTATATAAAGTACATTTCAATTAAAAAGTTCCTCTCAAAGCAGCCAATCACTGCTATTATTGTCAGTTTAAGAGATTAGTCTAAGCAGCATCAAAATCTTATTAGCAAACAACACTCTATAACGCTTTATTATTATGATTGAAAATCAGTGAACTCAGCACTCTGAAAATCAATGTAAGTAGCACTCCATCAAATCAGAGAATACTGTGCTTTGTAAAAAATTCAGAAATTCAGGTAAGAAATATACCATAATTGTTTTCTTTATCGTGTTCTTGGCTTTGATCATACAAAAATAAATCACTCAAAGTTTAGGAGGCAGCCTAAAGGACAGGTCATAAACATTGATATTAAAGTTCAAATGAAGAATAGTGTGAAACCCCCAGCTACATTGAGTTATTGTTTTATTTCTTATTTACATAAACAGTACCAAGTTCTCTTTTACCACCATCTCAAACATAGTACTCATCGGTCATCACTCTTGGGAATTTACTTTCTAATAAGTAAAAATAGTCTTAGCTTTAAACTGGAGCCATTTTTCACTTTTGTCTGGTATTTTATTGTATAAATATTCCATGATGTATTCATTCATTCTCTTATTGGTGGATGCTTCATTTTCCCCCCAATTTTTGCTATTAGTAATAATGTTACAAATAATAAATATGTGGGATTTGTCTCTTGGTGCACAGGTAAAGGAATATCCTCAGGGATGTGTGTGTATGTGTGTGTGTGTGTGTGTGTGTGTGTGTGTGTAGAAATGGAATGCCTGGGTTCCAGATTGTAAGCATCTTTAACCTTACCAGATATTGCCAAGTTATACTTCAAAGTAAGCAAAAGGCATTCATATCCCCTTCAGTTTGGACAGGTTTGTTTCTGATTCTATGGTCCCAACCTCCACCTTCTTGGAATATTTACTTCAGACAACTTGTAATTACAAATTCTTTCTTTAGCCCTTAGAGATGTAAATATTAAAAAAATCTCTTACCAGCTTTTCAATACAGGAATGTCCCTTTCAAGGCCCGGCAGTCATCCCTTTTAAGTGGGATTATCAAGAAAGATCATTTTCCCATCTCCCAATTTATCCTTAGATAAGTGACAATTAGCAAACACAGACATTAGCAAATGCCTAATCACGCTGTCCAAACCTGCCCCTAGTATCCGCTAGAACTTTCTCCATTAACTCACCCCAGAACATAAAATTTCCCCCAACTTTAGTTTCAGCTGAATTGAGTTCAGTCTCTCCTCTATTGCAATAGTATTGAATAAAGACTTCCTTTTCCATTCCATTTGTCTAGTACAATTTTTTCTTAACATATATACTCTAATTATTATAATTATTCATTTATACTTCCAATTAACAGCAGTGGAGAGTTCCCATTCTCACCATGATTACCAATACTTCGTAAGGTTGATCATTTCTAATATTCGCTAATTTTATTGGCTAATAAGTTGTATCTATTTGAATATCCTTAATTAGCAATGAATTTAATATATTTTCAAATGTTTTTTGGAGGTTCAGTTTTTCCCTTCATGAAATCTCTGTTTATATGTTCTGCCCATTTTACATTTTGTTTGTCTTTAATCTTTATCCTGAACATGAATCCTTCCTTGTGAGGAAGGATTAAAATTTTACATTTTACACAATGCAAATATTCATTTAAGGAGGAAAATGTCTTTGAAATTTGACTTTACCCAAATGTTAAAGTGAGATTTAATTTTGCACAAGGGAATTTATAATGCTATATTAAGAAATCTAGTTTTCTAACATGATGATATGTGTAACCAAAACATACTGTATATTAAGCACCTTTTATTGTTAGTTAAATTTAGATTAATTTATATGTCTCAAATATCACTTGAACTAGCTTGACTTGATGACAGAATCTGCAAAATTCTCAGTAAAATTTAAAATTCATCAGCAGGAATTCTAGACTGCCACCATCTAACATTTTTCTAGACTATGGGTTCTGGTAGCAGTAACATAAAATAGCTAGTCACGGTGCTTAGGGGAAAACACTGTCCATCTAGAAAGACATGCATGGTTAATTATCATTCAAAAGTGAAGCCACAATAAAAATAGGGTGGTGTGGTGGTAATTTTCTTTTTGTGTGTGCATGTCAATTTTCATAAACCCAGCAGTTATTATGCTACAAATTCTTTAAAAATGAGTTTCTATTGGCATTTTACATTTTACACAATGAGAATATTCATTTAAGGAGGAAAATGTCTTTGAAATTTGACTCTACCCAAATGTTAAAATGAGATTTAATTTTGCACAGAGGAATTGATAATGCGACATGAAGAATTCTAGTTTTCTAAGAAATAATGATATACGTAACCAAAATATACTGCATATTTAAGCACCTTTTATTGATAGTTTAATTTAAAATTACTTTAATTAAAAATTACTACTGCCTCCCTGAAATGTATCTTTTTAATAAAATAACACTATAATTTTTTGCTTATTAATCGAGCATGTGTCTTAAAATCAATTTTTTTGATTCTAATAAGATCTTCAGTTTTACCTAAGCTCTCACATTGCAGATTTGTGCCATTGTTATTTAAGGAGTTTTGGTTTTGCTTTGGGGGGGAGGGGGAAAGCAAATTTGAGTGTATAGAATGTCTCAAAGTGATGCTATATAAAGTGATTATTTTTACTTATCAACATTGTCACCAATCTTAAAAATAACTTAAAGAAAATAAAACCATGGCTTGAAATTTTCAGCAAAAATATTAGATTTGGTAACTTTGAAACTGTTTTTTCTCCCTTATGTTAAATAGTAATAGAATAGGGAAATGGAAAAAAATATTCTACTAGAGAACTCGTTGATAATTTGCTCTACATACCACATTTTTAAAATCCTACAGTAGTTGTCTCCACTAATGGACGACTAAGCAGCTCCAGTTTGAAGCTAAAATTTTTTATTTCTAAGGAAACAAATTCTTAGGCGTAGCTTATAGCATTATTTTTCATATTACAGATGCAAAATATTTACCTTGGATAGAGTGGCAACTGGGGTAAAATAGGTTAGTTATCAAAGAGAGAAAGTATTTTTAAAAGAGGTTTTTCTTCCCTTTTAAAAGTAACAAATTTAAATAGGAATTTTATAATAATAACTTACACTTAATATAAGACTGTTTTAAATACATTCCATGTATTTTCTCACTTAATTCTCATGCAAATTCTATAAATTAGTAACTTTTACAATCTCCATTTTAAGAATGAAGCATATGTACAAAAGGATAAATGGTTTGCCTGAAGTCAAACAGAGCTAATAAGGGAGAAAAGCCAGAATTAAAACTCAGGCACCCCACACTGATATCCAATATATAACACTGACCTACTAGCTTACCATGATCCATGGCAGAATCCAATCCTTTCACCCACTATTAATCTTTAATAATGGCCTAAAACATTTTACTACATGACTGATATAAATTATAACCTAAAGCCGAATAAATTCAGTAATACTACATTTAAAATAAAATGGATTATACAAATAAATTAAAACTTGAAAAAGATTAAACCATAGAAAGGGGAGTCATTTATTCTCAATTTTCCAGTAGCTGAACTGGATTTCCTTGGCTCACAAAACAAATGAAGTTGTTCATCATTTTCTCAAGGTCATAATAGAAACTCACAAGAAACCATAATTTCTTTGCACTGGTCTACTCACAAACAAAATCCTAGAAGATTTATTGAGAACAGATTTAAAGATATCCATAACTTTTGAGGTTCGTTTAAAACCCAAGTAGCTGCCAACCCTCCAAACTGTAAACAAGTCACTGGAAATAGAAATAACCCTCATGCTTATTAAAGGTCTTTATGTCCACCAGAACTGAACACTGGCACACAAGCCAAAGAGCCCAGGATTCAGCAAGGGAAGGTCAAGGATTAAATTCCATCCCTTGGTTTCACTTATGTGTGGAACCTAGAGAAACTAACACAGGGTCAGACAAAGACAAACTCAATGACTGACCTTTGAAGCAGACCATAGATCTGAGAAGCTCAAGAAAGGCGGGCATGTGTGGGGAAGAGTAGAGAACAGTAGGGGAGGAGAGCTCAGTGGAGAATGAGGAAGGACTGTGGGCACTTTGGGGGGTGGGAAATAATGGTGACAGCATCTGAGGGGAGAAATCAAATATCGTGAAAATATAAAAAAGGATGTTTTAAAATATATAAGTAAATAAAATTCATTCCATTCCCTACCTATGCGACATCATCTATCTAAAATTCAGTTCCTTAACTTTAAAATATATATCAACATGGTCTCTTCCACCTGACTAAATTACAGTGAAGAGCCCAGAAGAAAGACACTCAAGTAGAAGAGTTTCATAAACTTTAGCAGAGTAGGCAACAATATGATATTATTGTAGGTGCCTGTGGCTACTTTATTGCTAGGTAACTCTCCTCCAACTGGACTCAAAATTGTAATCTTAAGATTTCCAGAAAATTTTATTATTACAATTGCCTTCATTTCCAATGATTATGTAACAGATTATTACACATTTAGTGGTATAAAGCAACACAAATCTGTAACCTTACAGGTCTGGAAGTATAGAGTCTACAAAGGCCTCAGTGGACCAAAACAAGGTGTTAGCAAGACTATATTCCTTTCTGGACACCTTAGGGGAGAATTGGAGTCCTTGCTTTTTCCAGTTTCTACAAGCCGCCTGCATTTCTTGGCTGCTGACCTCCTTCTGTCTTTAAAGCCTGCAATGGCTATTCGAGTTTTGTTTGTTGTTTCTACTTCTTTTGTTTGTTTGTTTCACTTCTCTCCTATACATTTAAGAATCCCTGTGATTAAAGGACCCAGCTGAATCATCCAGTGTAACCTCCTTATTTTAAGATCAGCTGATTAGCAAATCAACTTCAATCTTCAATCTTAATTACTCTTTGTCATGTAGTATAACATATTCACAGATTCTGAGGTTTTGGACAGCTTTGGGGAGTCATTCCCCTACCTGCCAAACAGTGGCACACATTTTAATCTTCCATGGAACATTTATAATCTCATTTTGTATTAAATAAATGTAGATATCCCATATAACATTTAAAAATTTCATGAATGATTTTAATCTTTGATCACCACTTAAAACTTTCCTCATCAACTTACTTTGGCAATAAAATAAAAGAGATGGTATTATATACTTCTACCATTTTCTATTACATAAAACAAATTACATTAAAAGTCCTCTTTCAATAAAATGGTCTGCTAAGGTTAATATATTGGTGCATACTCTAGAATAAATGAAAATATTTTAGAAGGAAATTGCTAGGTAAACAAATATAGTTTTTCCTTTATTTTAAGAGTCAACAAAGTATGTATGCATGTATTAAAACATTTTTAAAACATATAGTTTCCTTAAAAATCTTTCTTTGTATAGCTTTTAATAGGATTTTATGTCTTAATTTTAAAAGGTTAAATAGATCATTTTAAAACAATTTCTTTTTCAAGACTTCAAGTAAAAAGGCTGTGAATTTCACATCTTGCAAAGTTAATATAATTTTCATCAGTTGAAGCACACAGTTCAATTTCTAAATCTTAAAAAATAAATGAAATGATAAAGCAATGAAACACAAAATCAATCTGGTTGGTCATGGGAATTTATCAGAATCTGTAGTTTTGTTCTTTGACATTAACCTTTATTGATTTGGCCATTTTAACAAATCAGTTCCTATTCTTGTTCCTTCAATTTTATGCTTCACTATTTCTGGGATTAAATTTTTTTAGTCTTAATATTAGGCACTTTCTTAGTATTTGCTCTGGGGGGGAAAAAAAATCTATATCATGAGCATCTTAACCTTAAAGTTATTCTTTCAGGAAATCTTTGGAAAGACCTTGGGAAAACATCTGAACTTCTAAGAGACCTGCTAAACATATTCTTAATAACATTAATATTTCTTGAGTGATAACACTGGAGTAAATTTTTTCTCAACAAAATATTTAATCTTTGCTTACATATGAAAATATTTCCTTAGTTTAGGAAGTGGAATATTTTCAAAGCACTTAAACACTTAGGTCAGCAATGAGAATATGGACAAACAACTAAAAAATGAAGAAGTAATTGAGACAAGTTCTCATTTCTTCATATATATATATATATATATATATATATATATATATACACACACACACACACACACACACAACATGACAAAGATTTCAAAACTTTGCTTTATGGGTTTTCTGCCATTAGAACTCTTTTACAGTATCTTTAAAAATTAATAATGGAATGTTTGTAAGGCTTTTAACATGATTTTCCAAAGATTAATGATTGTTTACACAGACAGCCTTGTAAAACTAAAAAATGTTCCATTAGATTAACAGCCATTGTGTTAATAGTACCATTATCCTTTATTTTAATATGAAGGGTAATAAAATATAGATTTAGGAATATATTATAGCTGAGAGGAAAGTTAGCAATTCTAACTTTTTCAAAAAAATTAAAGAATTGGGCCTCCCCGGTGGCGCAGCGTTTAAGCGCTGCGCTATGGAGCTGTCGGCAGCGGCGACGCGAGTTCGACGCCCGGCCGGGGAGAATCCCACATGGTGAGGCAGACCTCTTCTGCCTTGCCCGCTGCTCCCCTCAGCAGTGTATTTCTGATCTGCCTGTTCTGCTACCCGCTCCGTCTCTGGTGAGCCCTCTCGCCGCCCCACGCCTCTGGCCTGTACCCCAGCTTGTATGTATAAATAAAAAATAAATCTTTAAAAAAAAAAATTAAAGAATTCAATTCCATCAGACAGTAAAACTTCCCACACCATGGTTTATAACATGTTTGTAAATCCTACTGGCCATAAACATAAGAACTTATAGCATCTAAACCTAGGTATATTCTATATCTGCAGTTGAGGACTATCTATATGATATTTACACTTTTTCAGGTGTTGACCAACTCATGATTTAAAAAAGAGAAAAATCTTTACCTTTCCCTGCTTATTTTCTCATGGATACCACAGAATATATTAGACTCATTCCTTCCATAATAACTGTTTGCCACCTCAATAAAGAGGCGTTTTTAACATCACAAGTCATATTCATATTGATATAATGTTATCATTTGGCCTAGTAAATCATTTTAATAGTCAGTGTTATGTTTCTGCTCTAATCACTGTAGTAGTTATCAACAGCAGTGTGGAGAAGGATTCTGAGGAAGATCAGGCTTAACAAATGATTATTTGTCAAGTTGGGAGGACAGCTAACTGGTGGCAGTCCTGCTACAAGCTTGCTCTTTCTGCCACAGAACTCAATGTCAATGTTTCAAATGCTACCTTGTTTCTAACAGTAAAGGAATGTGAAGTATTTGGCTTATTGATAACACTAAATTAAAATACTTCATTTAAAATGAAGTTAAATTTCATTATCCCTATCCTATAGCTAAATAATTAGATATGCATGTTCCACAAATAAATTTATTCATCATGTCCCACTGAAAATTATACACACGTTCCCATGATGATGCTGTAGAGATTATAAGATAGAGGAAACAGTATTGTATTCAAGTATAGAATGTAAACCAATTGGGGGGGGGGGTCTGAATATAAATGGTAGATAAATTGAGTGTTAAATGCATCAACTAAGACAGGATAAACATACAAACAACCATTTAAGGCAGAAGCTAATAAACGTTAAATTGAAAAAGAATGTACTACTACAGGAGTTTGAATTGAGAAAATTTAGAATCATTGAATAAAATATTCTAACATAATACTTAAATACTTACCATAAGAATGGGAGTGTGAGAGTGTACAGTATAGAAAATTACTAATGCCTAAGGAGAAATTTGTCAATAATGTCATGGATAGGAGCATGGAGGGAAGACGAAGTAGAGAAAACCACTGAACATTTCTTGAGCGTGTGGAATGAGGAAGGGTAGCATGCCCAGCAAAGGGAGTTTCTAGGAGAGCTGTTATTTCTCAGATAAAATGAGTGAGCTATAGGTCTCCAACACGCAGAAAGACGGTGAGCAAGAGTGGGTAGCAGGCTTTCTTGTAGTTAGAGGACCAAAGGTAGCTTCCACCTGCAGTACCCACTTAAGGAGAAGCTGGCTCTAAACATTATACATGTATTTAAATGGCTGTGAATGCTAACGAAGTGTTAATTAGAAAACGGAATCCCAGGGCCTCCCTGGTGGCGCAGCGGTTGAGCGTTGTGCTGTGGAGCTGTCGGCAGCGAGTTCGATACCCAGCCAGGGAGAGTCCCACATGGTGTGGCACACCTCTCCTGCCTCGCCCGCTGTTCCCCTCAGCAGTGTATTTCTGATCTGCCTGTTCTGCTCCCCACTCTGTCTCTGGTGAACCCTCTCACCGCCCCATGTCTCTGGCCTATACCCCAGCTTGTATGTATGATTAAATAAATCTTTAAAAAAAAAAAGAAAAGAAAAAGAAAACGGAATCCCAGAAATTGGTTCTTCATCCAAAGTTTTCAAAATGCACCCTTGTTTATATTTGACTAAAATTTTTGTCAACTGAGAAAATAATTCCATATTAGAAAGAGCATGTCCAGGTTAACACTTTGTGTGCTGATGCCCTTTAAATTCACCAGCCCTTGGGGCCGGCCATTTTCTGTGCCACCGCATGAATGGGATAAGCATTCAATTAAACACACACAACTCCTGAACTACTGGATATTAAAAAAACTGTAATATCACTCATAAAACACTTTACACTTTCACCAAAACAATGTGTAAAGCTTCTAGACTGAGTACGATCAAAGAAATAACTCCAAATAGTTCCATATAAATCCACCGTGGCGTGAAAAACCAGAGATTAGATGAACACGTATTAATACATGAGCGGCCACCTGATACCGGTGACAAAAACACATATTAATACGTGAGTGGACCACAAAGTGTTAAGATAAAAAATAGAAAAGATTTGGGTGGGCCTCCCTGGTGGTGCAACAGGTTAAGTGCAGCACTATGGAGCTATCCAGAGTCACTGCAGCATGAATTTGATACCTGGCAGGTAAGGGAAATTCCCACATGGTGCAGCAGACCTCTCCTGCCTCGCTCACTGCTCCCCTCAGCTGTGTACTTCAGTCAATCTGCCTGTTCTGCTCCCCACTCTGTCTCTGGTGAATCCTCTCACCGCTCCACACCTCTGGCTTACACCCCAGCTTGTATGCATAAATAAATAAACCTTTAAAAAAAATAGAAAATATTTAATAGAATATTTTCGCCCTCCCAAGAAACTACTCTCACACTTTTTTCATTTTCTCCCAGAAAATAAATGTTTTCCGAGTCACCCACTCTATTCTGAACTGCAGACTCTCTCTCCATTAGGAGAAGTCTAGTCTCCACACCTAAATTAGGGTTTAAGGCTGAAAGGTCCAACCATCTAGTCACAAAGTTGGATCTCCAGGAATCCAGCCTGGAGACTCAGCCCCAACCATAAGTGGGGTTCAAAAGTTAGTTATTAACATAACAAAAGACCCCTATGTGATTGTTTTCACTCAGGAAATTCCACACATGATCTTAGCCAAAAGGCCGAGAAGCAATCACTTGGAAATTCAAAAAGGATTTTAGGAGCTCTGTCACAGAAACGGAGTCAAATACATATTTCTTATTTTAAATTGCAATATCCCAAATACCTAGTGACAGATTCCATAATGCAAATATGTCCTTATTCTCCCACTGAAAATCTTTAGTGATTCCCATTTTGTACAGAATTAGATCTCAAATATGATGTCCATTATATTCCTGATGTTGCTCTCTACAGATACTATCTTCCAAGGGGAATGAAGGGGGGCCAAACCCTGGTCCAAATTCAGTGGTAGACTCCATTTAAAAATACCAGTCCCAAACATGTTCTAAAGTCATATACATCTTTTTTTTTTAAGATTTATTTATTTATGCGTACAAGCTGGGGTACAGGCCAGAGGCATGGGGCGGCAAGAGGGTTCACCAGAGACAGAGTGGGGAGCAGAACAGGCAGAAGGTCGGAAATACACTGCTGAGGAGAGCAGCAGGGGAGGCAGTAGAGGTCTGCCTCCCCATGTGGGAATCTCCCCAGCGGGGTGTCAAACTCGAACTCACATCGCTGCTGCCTGACAGCTCCATAGCGCAACGCTTAACCACTGCTCCACCGGGGAGGCCCTAAAGTCATATACTTCTAATAAACAACCACAGTGCAAAGAAATTAAGGAAATCTCAGAAAAGTAAAGCAATGATCTACACTTGCAGTATTTAGTTTTGTAAAAACTGTACTTAGTTTTAGACATTATATTCAAATTAGACATTTGCAGAACATAAGTTTTCCAGAGAGTTAACCAGAATGCTGAAAAGTCAAGAAATCATGTATAAGGAAAAAATAGGGTCTCTTTGAGGAAGATTTATGAGGAACATATTAGTATTCTGAGAGTTCAAAGATTTTTAAGTAGAAGAACAAAAGTGACACTACCAGAGGGCATAAAAAGTTAAACATTTATTCCTACAGAGTCACATCTTAGCTCCATATGAGATACATTAAAATAAGTTTCTACCCAGCCTCAAAAGAACTTAGATAAAAATAATATTTTGTACAGTATTGATCAAGTTTGTCTATTTGAGCTGCACCAATAAAGAACCCCCAAATCTTAACAGCATATCACAAAAAGAGTTTATTTCTCAATCATACTACCTATTCAACAAGGGCAACTGGGGTCCCTGCTCATTGGAGAACTCAGAGACCCAGGGTGACAGAGACTCCACCATCCCATGACACTGCCATCCAAACACAAGTCACCAGGGATCGTTGTGACAAGAAAACAGAACTTGAGTCACAAACCCATTATTAAGCGTTTCTGCCTGGAAATGATTCACACCATTTCCTTAAACTTCATACCCCCAAGTGCATAGAAGGATGGCAGAGGTTTTGATGAGCACACAGGTCATCAAGTAAAATTTAATAAAAGGTCAAATAATTATTTGGAACAGCATAAAAAAAGATTAGATTTCTAAGTCCCTTTAAATTCTAAGATTCTAGATCCCAAAAATTTGGTTCCTTTAAGACCAGAGATTTTGTTTCTCAGGGTCAAATAATTAAATCTGGATATTGAAATTCTGTTCAAGTAGCAAAATCACTATACTCAATATATGAATATACTGAGATGAGCTTACAAAGACTTGGTTTGGAAGGGCTAAATATTGACAGGTCAACAGCTCTAACACTGTTTGATAAGCTTACTCTATTTCATTTTTTTTCAAAAATTGCTGCAAATATTTACATTTGACTTCTACATAAGAGTGGCTGATTTTCAGTAAAGGCTGAAAGAATGACAGCTGATACTGTTCTCCGTGTTCTACAGAATTTGCTTGCAAGATTTTTAGTTCTTTTTTTCATCTTCCTCAGGAAAAGTATATGCGTAGCTAAATAGGTGGACTTAAATGTTGTCAGCTCTATTCTGGAGGCTTGTGTCTTTGTGTAAGAGTCACTTTTCACAGGTTATATTATGTATATTACAATCTACCCAATTCATTTTTCTAAAGATATACCTTAAATTGAGAGCAATTACACTGCTCATTTTTGCTCATTTTAAACTTTCCGCGTCCTCAATTTTTCTTTCAATAATGGACCAAATAAAGACAGTTATATATTTTCAGTATCATGGATCTGCATCTCTAGCTCTGGAAAGGGCATTAGAGATTACCTAGTTTACTCCCTTGTTTTACATACAAAAATTAATAATAGTTAACATTTATTGAGAGTTTATTATGCTTGAGGCACTGAATTAATGATGTCACATTTATTATCTCAATTGATTTTCATAAAAGCTCAATGAAAGGAGCACTTTTTACCCCATTTTGTATATGAATAAACTAAGATAAAGTACAGATCCACAATAAGTAGTTAGAAAGGGCAATTTTTGTTTTCATTAAAACTCCTGCTATAAATTCTCACAGTTGGATGTGAAGGGAGGGGTGGACACACATTCGTAATGCCACATTTCCAGTCTTTATGGAGCTCCCTATTACTTTGGAGACTGTATTTAGGCTGATTACATAAGAACTCCCTCTTAGGTCTCCCTCACAATGGCCTGAGTTCGATCCCCAGCCAGGGAGCTAACCCACATGGCACAGCAGACCTCTCTGGTCTCACCCACTGCTGCACTCAGCAGTATATTTCAGCAAATCCGCCTGTTTTGCTCCCAAATCTGTCTCTGATGAAGATGAATCCTCTCACCTCCCCTCCTCCCACACTTCTGGCCTACACCTAAGTTCTTCTATGCAAAAATAAATAAAATCTTAAAAATAAAAAAAAAACCTCCCTTCTTTGCAGAGGCCCATACACACCTACACACACACACCATTGCTAATGATGCCCATCTTGAACTGAGCCCTGATCATCAGAACAAAGAACTTTCACTGCTACCTGAAGACCCTGCATAATTCTGGTTTGAAATCTCTATTCTCATTCATACCTCTCACCCAGGCATGTGTCCTATAAACACAAGGGAAAAAATGTTCAACCTTAATTAGAATTTCAGTTAGAAATAATACTGAGAAACATTTCACCTTTATCACATGGGTCACTGCAGGAAAAAAACGGCAAATCTCACTGTTGCCAAGCACATGGATAAAGAAGCACACAACACATTCACTGTTCAGTATTTTGTGAATTTAGTTTAGACTTTGACATTGACTCTTCCTCCATTTTTCCGTGATTCTGACATATTAATTTGAGAAAAAGTGACAAAACAATAACAAAATCCCTGGGAAAAACTACATGAGCCAACGTATTATATAAGAAAATGAATACTGGAAAGTCTATAACATTACAGAATCTGAGAAAATAATAGAGAAGGAATATCAAAATTATTAGTCACTGAGACTTGGACCCAGGACTCCCTTACTGAGAAGTTTTTGGAATAGTTTCTAGAGTCCTTTCTTAAGTAGTTTCCCCAGTTCTCACCGAAACATTTATTAGTGCTTATCTCTGGATGAGAAGAGATTGTGTGACTTTTACATTTTTCTTTCTACTTTTCAATATTGTTTAATTTTCCATTTCAGTGACAGTACATTTATAAAATCAACAAGGAGATGTGAACAAAGGCAACCAGTTTATTGAATAAGCTGAATGTGGTAAGGAGAAAACACCACTGCACTTGCAAACATTTTCTGTGAGTCTTGTGTAAAGAGCTGCTACACTGAGTGAGCAGTGGGGACTGTCCTCCCACTGTCAGACTTCTCTAATTTATGTACTAACGACCATGGTTGAGGCAAGCTTTGACACTTAAACTCCTACCTGTAAACTCCCTGAGGGGTTTCACTGTTGGACTTTCACTTTAGCATCCCCCTCAAACTCTCCTCCTCCCCTGCAGTCCAATCCCTGTCCCACACAGGCACTTGGATCACACTCTGAATGACCCCACACCGAGTGCCCTTGGCTGCCTGTGTGCAAGCTTCTCTCCCTCCAGCCCCCACCAGAGCCACCATCCATAATCAACCCTGGAAAAGTTCCTCACTCTCTGCATTGCAAAGCAGAAGAAGGTAAAACACAGGAAAATGTGTTCCCTACATTCCAAATTAGAGGTCTAAACTAATTCTCTGCCAAAAATAAATGATAACAAGTCTCTACATTGCTGAAGTATGAATGCATCATGGATTAAAGGCTTTGGAAAGCTGGCCTAAATGTATAACCTTTATTCATCATGCTATTTCTGTGGGAAAATGTGTGAAGTTCAGAACAACTGACCTACAAATGATCCCTGGGAATGACTTGTCTGGAATCTGGGGACTGCTTTTACTACTATCTCCAACCTGTCAGGTCAAATAGATCAGAGCCGAGACAGCAGCATTGATTTACAGGCTTGGCCTTGTTGACAAACCACTTCCTAATTCATGTTTTTTTTTAATTCTTAAAATGAGAGGCATAATGTGTCTCTTCTAACTACAAGGTTTTTGAGATAGTAAGCACAACTATTTCTAAACAACTGTGTCACAAAAAATTGAAATACCTATTGCTTACTATTATTCCATATTATATATTATGGAACACACAGCCCATGTAATCAGTTATAGAGAAATGGTTTCTGAGACTAACAGAACTACCCCCCAAAGTACCATCATAAGCTCCTTTTTCAACCCTTCCAAATTTTTCTTATCAAAAAAAAAAAAAAAGTCTCAGTGTTTACTCACATATTATTTTTAGAATACTGGAATTGCCCAAGCCTGTCTAAATTTAGGAGTACTAATTGAGCATATGATAACACACAGATACATCTATGCATTTTAGAACATCTTAGAACTTGTCGTTTCTCATAGTTCTGGAGGCTGAAAAGTCCAAGATAAGGTTGTGGTGGGTTCAGTGTCAGGTGAGGGCCCCTGTCCTGATTCATAGTGGACCATCTTCTTGCTGTGACATCAGGTGCTGAAAGAGGAGAGGGAGTGCCTGCATTCCCTTTTATAAGAGCACTAATCCCACTCATGAGAGACCCACCCTCGTGACCTAAACACTTCTCAAAGGTCCCACCACCAAATACCATCATATTGGGGATTAGATTTCAACATATGAATGGGGGTGGTAGGAGGAACGGCCAGGGGACACAAACATTCAGACCATAGCAAAAAGATGACCCTTTTTTGTAGCCTTCTGGGTCACTAACCAATTTTATATCTAATCAAGCTATCTAATTCCAACATGCTTTCACTTTTTAATGTCCTTTGTGATGGGCTATATATATATATATATATCCTTGCTCTTCCAAGGAGGTATGTTCTTAGAACTATACACTATATTGGTTCTCCTTTAAATAATGAGTTGGATAAGATGTCTAACAAGTATTTCCTCATATTTGTATGAGAAATATCTTCTTAACTTTAGAAACTTTCATTTTGATAAAAGACAGTAAAAAAAAGCAAACAAGCCTAATAACGTTATGAGCATCAGGAAAAATGAATGCTAAATATTTGTAATTATCTTTCAGTTTAGATTCAATTACTGTCCTCGTGTCACAGAATAGGTGTCCTACCCCAGAACACATTCCTTGTCATTACCACTAATTGGTTTATTCAAGTTCCAAATGCTGAGCAAGTTATTTTGCATTTATAACCTCAGCTGGCACATAGTTGGCATTTGGTAAATATTTTTTGCATGAAAGTTATCTCTAACTCATAACAATCTGCAATGTAGATATTGTTATTCTGATTTTACAGATGATAACACTGAAGTACAAACAAGACTTGCCTGTGTTACAGGTTTAAATGAGAGAGCAAGAATTCAAATTCAGATGTATTTAACCCAAAAACTCACCCTCTTTCCATGATGTCAGATGGAAATACAAACCCCAAATATGCCCTGACACTTCCATTTTCACCAAAAACCAATGCATCATCTCTAAATGTCAAAACAAACAATACTACTTAAACATAACACACTGCAAGTACAGTCATAAAACTAGGAGATCTCAAGTTCCTAGACCTCTGTACATTCTACCACCTTTATTCTTTATCCCAACATAGCCTTGATTCAATAGTCCAATAGTTTCAAAACAGAGGTAAGTGAACAAAGACTTTCCAAATATAAAGAGGCTTAGATAACCATAGAGTAAAAATT
Organism: Scalopus aquaticus; assembly: GCA_004024925.1. Lineage (NCBI taxonomy): Eukaryota > Metazoa > Chordata > Mammalia > Eulipotyphla > Talpidae > Scalopus > Scalopus aquaticus. The sequence continues at coordinate 28,729 of PVIJ01012456.1, forward strand.
TTCTAATACCAATTTCCACAGTCAATCCTAAAGCTGATCTACCTGCAAAGTCTGGTGTCTGACAATTATTGTTTCCTTTCTCACCTTTCACATTGCTCTTGTCACTTATGAAAAAGAAAGACATATTCTCCCTATCCTAAACAGTATTTTGGTATATTATTTTAGGGTGAGAATTAATTTGGGACATCAAACAAGGAACAAATCTAGAATGTCATTTTCCTGAGGGAAAATATCTCGTAAGTAAAGCCAAAAAGGTTTCATAAAGAAATATTCAAGGAGACCTTATTTCATCCAGGAGATAAACTCAAGACAGGAGTCTATTCATCCTTTTCTTATTTTATCCATCTATCCACCACCAATTTATCTATCAATCAGTCATCCATGCATCAATCAGTTAGCCTATCTTAGAACACAATGAGAAGAATATTAGACAGAATCATGACTATATGAATTTTAATATGAAATCATACTTTTTCTACTGAAAAGGAACCCTGATTTGGCTGATTATGTGAACAATTAGGCCTGCTTATCTGAAGGATATATTCTCTAAATTGAATGAGCTAAACCTACAGCTACAATATTTGGATAAAAAATAGATTTAACAGGGCCTCCCCGGTGGCACAGTGGTTGAGCACTGCGCTGTGGAGCTGTCGGCAGCGGAGTTGCGAGTTCGACGCCCAGGCGGGGAGAATCCCACATGGCACGGCAGACCTCTCCTGCCTCGCCCGCTGCTCCCCTCAGCAGTGTATTTCTGATCTGCCTGTTCTGCTATCCGCTCTGTCTCTGGTGAACCCTCTCGCCGCCCCACGCAGCTGGCCTGTACCCCAGCTTGTATGTATAAATAAAATAAATCTTAAAAAAAAAATAGATTTAACATATATGCATTTAATATATATTATATAATAAAGGACATAAGTCACAACCTCTGCAAATATTTAATTTCGTAATTAAATTTAGGTTAATTTTTTTAGATTTCAACTTAAAATTGCATAAGAGGTAGCCAGTTTTTCAAAATTCTTTTGAGAATATGAGAACAAAAGCATTTGCAGACAAATGCATAATTCACTAAAGTTACCTTGTCTCACTAAACTTCACTCACACCCACCTAAAAAATACCAACCTCATCTCTTATCCCCTTGCCTAAACTCAAATCTTAAGCCTGTTGGAAGAAAAAATTAAAATGTAATCAGATTGGACCCCATACCTTTCTGGCAACACACCATTGTTTAACTTTCCTCACACTCAAATTCCCTTAAAGAGGTATGTACACTTTTGCTCTCCTCCACATGTTCACCACCCACTTCTCACTTCTTAACACAGAGGCTTCTGCCCACAACACACCAAGGAAGTTGCTCTCTCCAAGGTACTGACAAGAGCCTCACTGTTAAGTCCTGTCTTCAACTCACCACAGCATGGCCTCTGCTGAGAATTTCCTTCTGGAAACATTTTGCTGCCTCAGCTTCTCTGATACCACAATTTCTTGATAAACTACTTACCTATCTGTTCAGTTGTTTTCAGTCTCTTTGGTTAATTCTATTTCCTTTGCCTTTTTGTTAAAAGCCAGAGTCTCTAAGGACCATGCTATAAACCTCAACATGTTCACCATAAGCAACTGGATCAGTTGTCATGATTTCCATTTCCATCTTTAGACTAATGACTCTTAAATGCACATCTTTCATTCAATCCTCTTTCTTTTTTTTTTAAATTTATTTTAGTTTATGCATACAAGGAGTGGGGTGTAGGCCAGAGGCGCAGGGGTGAGAGGATTCACCAGAGACAGAGTGGGGAGCAGAGTGTGAGACAAGAGAGGTCTGCCTCATCATGTGGGTTAACTCCCTGGCCAGGGATCCAACTTAGGCAACAGTAGCTGACAATAGCTTGATAGTGCTAACTTTAATCCCTGCGCCACCAGGTAGGTCCGAGATCCTTTTTCTAATTTTTAGTTTGATGTATTTAACTGTCTCCTAGACAGCTTTTCAGTGAACCTATATTTGTAACTTATCCTGGTCCTTTATTTCTCAGTGAATGGTACCTTATATTCCATTAAGACCAAAACCTAGTCATTTTGGACTCCTTGGTCATTCACGTACTTCACTTTTAACTAATCACCAGATCTAGGTGTTCTTTATTTCTCATAATAATCCCATAAATCAGTCCATATCCTCCAATCTCCAAAGACACCTCTCTGCATCAGGTTATGGTTGCTCCTTACTAGGCTGCTACCATCAGCCTATCTCCAGTTTTGTGTTCTCGCTATTTGTTTTCACAACCATTGTTCTAAAACACAAGTGTCCCTATGTAGGTCCTTTTCTTTAAAGCTTTCAATGGTTTCCCATCATGCTTTTGTCGTATTATTCATTTACTAAATTACTACTTTAATTAAGCTCTAATGATAAATTCTAAATTGCTTGGCATGACTTGCAAGACTATTCTGAACTTGACCTCTGTTCACCAGGTCAATTTCAGCTCTTCAACTCTTTATTGTAAGTCACTTCTAAATCTCCTTAAGCTCTCCCATATTGAACACTCTTTGTACCTCACTCTTCTAGCTCCCTCCTATTTTAAAAAAGTTTCAGCTGAGATGCTCATTTTTCTAGAAAACTTTTCTAGAAATTGCCAAACCTCCCCCTCCCTCCAAAAAAAATTACTATGAATGGCTAATATATGTTTTTATATCAAAATGACTTACCTGATATCTGAAGAAGAAAGAAGCAAATTTTTGTTCTTTCATTAATTCATTAAATAATCAATGGTCACCTAAAAGTGTCTTCATGAAACTTCAATCTAGTACTTGCTCCATGAAGTATTTTCAGTCCCGGATAAAAGCTGGATCGTCTCCAGCTTTTCAAATGTTATTATTTTGAACTATCTAGGAGCAACTGCTTTTATCCAAGAAGGAGTCTTTTTTTAAATAGTATTTTTCCTTGTATGTCAGAAAACACAAGTTCAGAATAAAATTACATTTCTTAAAACTTCCATGCTCCTGATCTTTTTCTGCTTTTCAGCTGTGCCAAAGGCACAAACCTTTATACCCCTAGCTCCAGTTAGGAAGATGATTTATTAAACAGACTTAAATGAAAGATGGTTTGGTGTGGATACACTTGGATTCACAGTCCATGCCTTGGGGCAGTTTTAGTACCAACTTTCTAACTAATTCAGAAAGGAAAAACTTCTCTCATTATTTCAAGATAAACGTCTGAACCTTCCAGCTCTGGTCTGCCTGCCATAAAAGTATCAGAAACTAAAAATGGAGATGCTGTTGTTCACATTTCCTCTAGACCCTACAACGTTTGGCATATGAACCAGTTGCAAATTACCAACTAATAGTATAATTTTGACACTTCCAGGTAAAACCTCCAGTGTCCATTATATCAAAATCTTTCAAATGATTTACAATATACAATATCACCACTCAGAAAATATATTGAGATATTATTTTCAGTTTTTCATTAGGTTCATAAAATATACTCAGAACAAGTTAAAAATCCATGATAGACAAATATTTCAATTTGATTTTTGGAAAACCCTAAGCGAGTACACAGAGAAAAGAGAAATGACATGACTAGTTGCCTTAGCTTAGTCTCAGAATGTACAAGAACGCATTTCACTTCCTTGGCTTGACCCAAATTCACTAGGGCAGCTTGAGCAGAATAAGTCTCATATGCTGTGTCTTAAAGGGAATATATTCAAATATCTGGGAGAAAAAGCAGGCTGTGATTTCCTCATCATTGTTGTGAGTAAAGAAGCTATTATTCAGTAATAGAGCTCCCTTATAGTAGAAAAAATATATACTGAATCAGAAACTCTAGTGCTTTGCTTGGCTTCATTGATTACATAAAGACCTCTTTACTTCAGACATATAAAGCTCAAGGAACTCTAATAGTCAAGAAACACATGAATATCTTTCCTCTGGTGAAAAGAAAATTTAAATTGTACAAAAAATTACTTTCTGCTAAGAATTTTCAAGATTCTTGTTCCTGACCATGGCTTAGAATTCTATGTTGGCTTGGTCCTCATTTATTCAGAGAAGTCATAAATGGTAGCTTTCTTATATTAAGAAAGAACAACATCTATATGAATATGGCTTAGTCTATGCTACTTATTTTCTTCATGTCTAAGAGATATTAGGAAAGCACTGACAAATAGCATATAAATAAAAAGCTTTTTCCTATAGAAATTCCTTACATGCTGCAAATTACAGAACTTGGTAACTATGTAGCTTTAGTTACTGAAGATCATCCATTTTCTGTCAAACAAAAAGTGTTTGTTCTCAAAAAGATGTTACTAGGACTAAATACTTATACATAACACCAAAAAATAGGATGATCATACTATAAAGCTCAGAAAGACACTTGCAGAAGTACAATTATATAGATTTATATCAAAATTAAACTAAAAGAGATCAAGTATGAATCATTTGTACTTTTCATAGTAAGCACAAAAATGGTTTTTTAAAGTGTGATGAATAAAAATAAAATGATTAACAACTAAATGTTTTCTGAGTGGGATTGGCTTTTAGATTGCTCTTTGTATCTCTTGTGGCATGAAAATAATAAACAACTATAAAAAGTAAAAAGGAAGAAAATGAATCAAATATAAACAATTTAAATACAGGAGGTATAAGGTGGTCTTCAATTTTTACCTGTATTTTCCTAAATCATTTAAACAAGAAAACAATTTTGATTGTGGTTTGAATGTGAATTAAGTGCAGAGTCAAGACACACATTTATTATATTTTACATAATTATTCAGAGTCTGCAGAAATGAATATGTAAGCCACAGGAGAAACCAAGTGACAAAGGCAAGAAGCCTCTTATTGAGCACTATATAGCTTGGTTGCAGGAGAGGTTGGTATTCAGGGTAGGCATAACAACTCCCCAAATATTTCACCTCATAATCATCAGAACCTGTGAATATGTTGCCTATGAAATGACAAAGAGGAATTAAAATTGCAGGAAAAATTGAGGTTGCTAATCACCAGACCTTAAGATGGGAAGAGTATCTGGATTACTCAATGAACGCAATGTAATCACAGGGGTTCTTATAAACGTTGAAGAGGGAGACAAATGATAAGTTGTTTTTGAGCGATTTTTATGATAGTTGCTAGCTTTGGAAAGGGACAAAGGGAGCCATGAGCCACAGAACACGTATGTCAATATGTAGCTCCTGGAAGCTGGAAAAGTCAAGGAAAGGAGTCGACAGAAAGGAGAGCAGCCCTGGCAAACCTTGCTTGATTTTCAGTCAGTGAAAACCAGTTCAGACCCCTGCCCTCCAGAAATGTAAGATAATAAATTTGTGTTGCTTTCTGCCAGAAAATTTATGGTGCTTTCTTAGAGCAGCAAGGAAAACAAATATAGTACTTGACAGTAAAAATATGATGGGAGGGATTCCTAAGAGGCAAGGGGGATAAATTCAAAATGTCACAGTAGAAAATAAAGGAGATGAAGACAAGAAGTTTAGGAAATAGAGGGGAAGGGAAAAACAGAAGAATTTATGACTACTTGGGGGAAGGGGAAAAACTTATGAATACCAATAAAACTAACTTGCACCTGCAATAGATAGAACAACAAAGGGAAAGCAGACTACAATGTTGAAGTCAAGATCTTCAGGCTAAAGAAGTAAAAAGTGTACTTCACATGACAAGCATCAACAAATATTTACTGATACATTGCTCTTGGAAAACTACGAGTAAGTAAGAATTAAAACTAAACGGAAAATTAAAAGAAAAAAGAGTATCTAGAGCATCAGGGGTTTGATGGGGTCTAGACTAAGTCAGGTAAAAAAGTGGCAGCAGTAACATTAAAATTTGGCAAATCACATTTGTAACTTCCAAAATCAGCATGTACTTCTATGTGATTCCCTATTATTGGAAAGATGAGGTATATATTCCATACTTAGCAAAAATTACCTGGATGAGCATTCTAAAATGCCAGATGATTAAGTGCAGGTTTTGTTGTACTTTTGTCTCTGCAGTCACATACTGTTACATAACATAATGAAAAATTTATGTAAATTGTTATTTATGAGCAATATAAATAATGTAGCATATACAAACGAAGGTTACTTAATGTTAATGCAATATGGACATTGAATCTCCCCTAATGTTGTATTCAATGATAAGACTGAGAGAAAAGTGTTTTCTAATTTCTAGAAATTAATCATTTAATGTTTAGAGATTTCTTAGACCAATATTTTTTATTTCTCACATCAAATGCATTAGCTGATGATTAAACATAAGTGATAAATTCTATAAGAAATAGTAATATGCAATGGCAGGTTTCTAATGTTATTAAAAAATAAAGTTCAACATCTGATATGTGGACTTGTTTGGGAACTGATCTCCTATCGTAGCTCTAGTCAAGATAAAAATGTCTAAGGATACTGAACAAATGATGTTATGTTTCTAATGATTCTATTTTACATAAGTTTAAGCTAAAAAAGTTTTGAAAGTAATGCCTAAAGCACTCCTTGACTTTTTTAAAATATTGTTTGTTGAAATATTTAGTCATCAAAAAGATATTTTCTATCAAATTTCTTTTTATTATTTAACATTTTATCTCACAAAATACCTTCTTTGGTTTCTTCATTATTACTGAGAGAACAGTGAGGTTTTAAAAGACTGTCCAGTATAACTTAAAGGAGAATGCCCATAGAATCACAATGCCAGATTAATGCTGGGAGATAAAGATAAGGACTCTTCTGTCACAAATATCCCAGCATCTTTTTTTTTCTTTTTTTTTCTTTTTATTGATTTTTATATATTTTACATTTTGTATTCCCCTTGGGTAACCCACCACCAATTCACCCATGACCCATCACCATTTTCCCTTGTGTCCCCTTCCACTCCATTTTGTGCCCTTATCCTCCCTCTCCCTCACTGAGTGTCTCTCTCTTCTTTGGTTTCCCTATATTCCTGTTATAAGTGAAACCATTTGATATGTTTCTCTTTCTTTCTGGCTTATTTCACTGAGCATGATCCCTTCTAGTTCCATCCATGTTGCTGCAAATAGCATGTGTTTATCTTTTTTGAATGTTGAATAGTATTCCATTGTGTATATGTACCACATCTTCTTAATCCAATCATCTCTTTTTGGGCATCTGGGTTGTTTCCATAACTTAGCTATTGTAAACAGTGCTGCAATAAACATACAGGTACATGCAGCCTTTGGATTACTGTTTTTGTGTCCTTTGGGTAGATTCCCAAAAGTGGTATTGCTGGGTCGTATGGGAGCTCCATTTCTAGCAGTTTGAGGAAACACCACACAGCTTTCCATAGGGGTTGGACCAATTTGCATTCCTACCAGCAGTGTAGGAGAGTTCCTTTTTCTCCACATCCTCGGCAGCATTTGTTGTTGCCTGTACTTTTAATGTGTGCCACTCTTACAGGTGTGAGGTGGTATCTCATTGTGGTTTTGATTGCATTTCCCTGATTATGAATGATACTGAACATTTTTCCATGTACCTGTTGGCCATTTGCTTTTCTTCTTTGGAGAAGTGTCTTTTAGCTCTTCTGCCCATTTTTTCATTGGGTGGTTGGCTTTGTTTCTGTTGAGCTGTGTGAGCTCCTTGTAGATTTTTGTTATCATTCCTTTATCGGTTGTATTGTGTGCAAAGATTTTCTCCCAATTAGTAGGGTGTCTGTTAGTTTTGGTTAATGTCTCTTTTGCTGTACAGAAGCTTTTTATTTTGATGTAATCTCAGCTGTTTATCTTGTCCTTCACTTCCTTCGCTTTGAGGGATGTGCCTTTAAAGATTTTGCTGAGATGTATGTCATGTAGAGTTTTGCCTACATTTTCTTCTATACATTTTATGGTTTCAGGTCTTATACCCAGGTCATTTATCCATTTTGAATTGGCTTTTGTGCAGGGTGAGGTAGTACTCTAGCTTCACTTTCTTGCATGTGGCTCTCCAGTTTTCCCAGCACCATTTATTGACTAGACTGTCCTTGTTACACTGAACTTTCTTTGCTCCTTTGTCAAAGATTAGTGTTCATAGATATGTGGCTTTAATTCTGGGTATTCCATTCGGTTCCATTGGTCTTTGTGTCTGTTTTTGTTCCAGTGCCATACTGTTTTAATTATTACGGCTTTGTAGTATAGTTTGAAATCAGGGAGTGAAATCCCTCTGTTTTCTTTCTTTTTAGTTAGGAGGGCTTTAGCTATGTGGGGTTTTCTGTGGTTCCATATGATTTTCATCAGTCTTTGTTCTCTCTTTGAAGAATGTCATAGAGATTTGTATCAGAATAGCATTGAATCTGTAAATTGCTTTTGGTAGGATGGCCATTTTGATAATGTTAATCCTTCCAATCCATGAGCAGGGGATGTCTCTCCATTTTCTTGTGTCTTCGCCTATTTCTTTCAACAGTGTTTTATAGTTTTCTTTGTATAAGTGCTTTATGTCTTTTGTTAGATTTATTCCTAGATATTTGATTTTTTTTGGATTCAATTTTCAAGGGGAGGGATCTCTTAACTTCTTCTTCTTCAGATTGGGTGTTTGCATATAGGAAGGCTACTGATTTTTGTGTGTTGATTTTGTATCCTGCTACTTTACTAAACTGGTCTATGATTTTGAGTAGTTTTTCTATAGAGCTTTTTGGTTTTTCTATATATAATCACATCGTCTGCGAATAGTGACAGTTTAATTTCTTCTTTCTCTATTTGGATCCCTTGAATGTCTTTCTCTTGTCTTATTGCTCTGGCTAGGACTTCCAGTATTACATTGAAGAGAAATGGTGAGAGTCAACATCCTTGCCTTGTTCCTGATGTTAGTGGAAAGGCTTTCAGCTTCTCACCATTGAGGATGATACTGGCTGTGAGTTTGTCATATATGGCTTTTATTATGTTTAGGTATGTTCCTTCTATCCCAAGGATTTCAAAGGCCTTTATCATAAATAGATGTTGCACTTTGTCAAATGCTTTCTCAGAATCTATTGATATAATTATATGGTTTTTCTTTTTCTTTTTGTTGATGTGTTGGATTACATTAACACTTTGTGGTCCGCTCACATATTAGTACGTGTTTTTGTCACCAGTATCAGGTGGCCACTCAAGTACTAATACGTGTTCATCAAGTCTCTGGTTTTTCACGCCATGGTGGATTTATTTGGAACTATTAGGAGCTATTTCTTTGACCGTACTCAGTCTAGAAGCTTTACACATTGTTTTGGTGAAAGTGTAAGGTGTTTTATGAGTGATATTACAGTTTTTTTAATATCCAGTAGTTCAGGAGTTGTGTGTGTTTTATTGAATGTTTATACCATTCATGCAGTGGCACAGAAAATGGCTGGCCCCAAGGGTTGGTAAATTTAACGGGCATTGGCACACAAAGTGTTAATTGATTTTCGGATGTTGCACCATCCTTGTGTCCCCGGAATAAATCCCACTTGGTTGTGGTGTATTATCTTTCGAATGCATTGTTGGATCCTATTGGCTAAGATTTTGTTACATATTTTTGCATCAGTATTCATTAGAGAGATTGGTCTGTAGTTTTCTTTTTTTGTGTTGTCTTTGTTTGGTTTTGGTATTAGTGTAATGTTTGCTTCACAGAATGTGTTTGGTAGTACTCCTTCCTTCTCAATTTTTGAAAGAGTTTGTGTAATATTGGGAATATTTCTTTTTTGAACACTTGGTACAATTCATTTATGAAACCATCTGGTCCTGGGCTTTTGTTTTGGGGAAGGTTTTGATTACTGCTTAGATTTCACTGCTTGTAATTGGTCTGTTTAGATGTTCTATATCTTCTTTATCTAGTTTTGGGTGGTTGTATAGTTCTAGGAATCTATCCATTTCCTCTAGGTTGTTGAACTTGTTTCCGTATAGCTGTTCATAGTAATCTCTGATTATTCTTTTGATTTTTGCTGTGTCCATTGTGATTTTTCCTCTTTCATTTATGCTACTATTTATTTGTGTTTTCTCCCATTTTTTCTTTGTAAGCTTTGCTAGTGGTTTGTCTATTTTGTTTATTTGTTCAAAGAACCAGCTTTTGGTTTCATTGATCTTCAGGATTTTTTGGTTTCCATTTATTTCTGCTTTGGTTTTTATTATTTCTTTTCTTAAATTGACTTTTGGGTTTTTTTGTTTTTCGTTCTCTAGTTCTTTGAGATGTGAGATTAGATTGTTTCTTTGAGTTGTTCCTTGTTTCTTGATGTGAGGCTGTATTGCTATATATATTCCTCTTATTACTGCTTTTGTTATGTCCCAAACATTCTGGACAGTTGTGTCCTCATTGTCATTCATTTATAGATATTTTTTAACTTCTTCTTTGATATCTTTGTTGATCCAGTGGTCTTCTAGTAATATGGGTTTCAGTTTCCATGAGATAATAGGGTTCCTTTTCAGATTTTCATGGTTAACTTCTAGTTTCACTTCTTTATGATTGGAGAGGAAGGCTGGTATGATTTTGATTTTAGTGTATCTGTTGAGGCTTGTTTTGTGACCTAATATGTGATCAATCCTAGAGTATGTTCCATGTGCACTTGAGAAAAATGTGCATTCAGTTTTGGGGGTGTGTAGTGCCCTATAGATACCTGTTAGTCCCATGGGGTCTAGGTCCTTATTTAGAGCTTTAGTGTCCTCATTCATTTTTTTGTCTTGTTGATCTGTCCAACGGTGAGAGTGGGGTGTTGAAGTCTCCTACTATGTATGTATTTTCTTTAATGACTGTTTTCAGGGATGATAATAATTGTCTGATATATTTTGGTATTCCTTCATTTGGGGAGTATATGTTGATGAGTGCTATATCTTCCTGTTTTATTGTCCCCTTTATCATGATGTAGTGACCATCTGTGTCTCTTTTTACTTTCTTAAGTTTGAAGTCTATTTTATCTGATATAAGTATAGCTGTTCCTTCCTTCTTTTCTGATCCACTTGCTTGTAGGATTATTTCCCAGCCTTTAACGATTAATCTCTGTTTATCTTTTATCTTCTTCTTGTAGAGGAAGGAGAGCTTTGCAGGGTAAAGTATTCTTGGTTGTCATTTGTTGACATGTAGTTTGTTAAATATGTCACTCCATTCTCTTCTTGCTTGTAGTGTTTCTTCAGAGAAGTCTGATGTCAGCCTGATTGGCTTTCCTTTATAGGTCATTTATTTCTTTGTCCTCGTCATTTTCAATATATTTTCCTTGTCTTGAGTTCTTGATTGTTTTACTATTATATGTCTTGCTGTTTTTTCTTTCATTATAATAATTTGGAGATCTTCTGGCTTCCTGTATGTCAATTTTTATTTCCTTTTTCATGTTTGGGAAGTTCTCTTCAATTATCTCCTTGAAAAGTTTCTCTGTTCCTTGGTCTCTCTCCTCTCCTGGGAGTCCCTCTCTCCTCTCCTGGGAGTCCTATGATTCTGATATTTCCTGTTAGTCCACATGGTACTAACAGATATCTACCAGAACTATCTGGTGTTAGATAGCTCTCAAAGCGTTTACTGTTCTTTTTCCTTCGTTTTTCTCTTTCCTTTTCTGTCTTGATTTTTTCAGTATCTTTATCTACGAGTGTGCTTATTCTTCCCTCCATTTCTTGTATTCTAGATTCCTGGCTTTTCCTAGAGTTCTTGAGCTCCTGCACTAATGTTTGTAAATCCTCCATTTCCTTCAATTTCTTTTTTATGGATTCGTTCTCATTCTTCAGTTCTTCATTTATATTCCTCAGTTCTTTGTTTCTTTCCTTCTCTGCCTTTTCATTTAATTCTATCTTTTTTTGGTTATGGCTATTTTGAATTCTTTATCTGTTAGGCAGATGTAATCCTCTATGTTCATATTATTTGGTTCTGGAGAAGGATTTTGTTTCTGTGGTGTATTGTTTTCAGAGTCATTTGTAACTTTCTTCCTTCCCATTGTTTGCCTTCTGCTTTGTTTTGATCATAGTGGTTGTTCCTGTGCCACTGGTGCTGGCGGGCATGACTCCTTGTTTCCCTTGCTGAGGAGCGTTTATGGTTTCCTAGCATCTGAGCTGCTGTGGCTGTGGCTTGGTGTCATCTGGATCTTCTTTTTTTCTCTGTTGAACTTCTATGTCCTTTGTGGCATGTCTCCGACGTGATTTTGTGTCCACGTGGATTTTGGGGAGAAGAAGGGGTGATGTATAAAAAGGGAGTTGTTGCATAGGTTTAAAAGATGAGAGGAGCAAAAGGGGGTTGGGTAGTGGGAGGAGGAGTGGGAGGTGGCGGGAATCCAGTGGGCAGAGGAAAGAGAAAAGAAGAAAGGAAAAAACAAACAAACACAAACAAAAAGCAAATAGAAAGAGCAACAACAAAACAAAAACAGAACAACAAACAAAAGAAAATGAAAAAGAAACAAAAAAAGAGAATGAGAGAAAGAAAAAAGGGAAAGAAAAAGAAGAAGAAGAAAAAAAAGGAGTAATGATGATAGAGACAGGGGTATAGAGTGATTGAGAGAACTGAGATAGTGGAGAGTGAGACAGATAGACAGTAAACAGCCAGTCAGTCGGGGAGCAAATAAATACATGAGCAGATCTTGGGAGGGGAACTCCAGATTTTTGTGGTTCCTACTGGGAGAGCAAATGTAGGTTTAGTTGGGGGTAGGAGGAGGGCTTGCTGGAGAGATTCGTATGAAACAAAATGAGTCCTGTTGCGACTTTAATAAAACATACAGGGGAAGAGCGAGAAAAGAGATGAAGAAGAGTAGAAGGGAAAGAGAGAGAAAGATGAATGTTGAAGAAAAAAAAATTTTTAAATGATGGCAGGGCATCTGTTCCTGGCTTCTAGCGTGGGGGCGGGGCTCCGCTCCCTCCCTGTGCACTGGCCGACCTGGTCACTGCTCTGAGCCCCGAAGGGCAGTTGCTTGCGGCTTCTAGCAAGGCAGGACTCCACTCCCTCCCTGCGCGTTGACCAGAGTCACTGCTCTGAGCCCTGGAGGTCTGAGCGACTGTTCACTGCTTCGAGGGCGCTGGGGATAGGGGTCAGATCCCTCCCGTCACTCTCCCGGCGCACTTCCCTGCTGATCAGGGCACAGGGGTCACACTTTCCCTGTGCGTGTGGGACTGGCCACTCTGCCAGCCCATTTGTGGCTGTGGGGCCCACAGTCGCCCCTTTTCCAGGTGGACGGGGGTTGGGGGGGGTGGTAATAGTGGTGTTTCTACTCCAGGTCCAGCAGGGTTGTGGTCTCCCAGCGCCTATGATGGCGGCTTCCGCTCAGAACTGCTCCGTTCTAAAATCCCCTGAATCAACTTTGGTTTTAGGTCAATTAGAGTTTCTCCTACCGCTTTCCGCTGGGCTGATGCTCCCGGTCAGCTGATACACGGTTATCTGTCATCTTTGGTGTGTCTGCTGTGTATTCACCGAGACGTGGAGTCCAGCGTCTTTACTCTGCCACCATCTCATTGAGTATATAAAGGGAAGTCCTTGACAAGTATGTTTCTTGCTTCCTGTGGTCACTGAATTCTGGATTCAACTATTTTGGAAGTGAAGATGAGTACCTGAAACTTCAGTGATCTTTTCCAGGTAAATCATGCAATACTTCACAGCTGGAAAAGGCTTTTGCCCTTTCAGAGACCCCGATGTTTTCTAGGTTCTCTAAAAACATAGGTAAGCAAAGTAGCTACCATGTTTAAGTGCTCACTATGCTAAACAATTCCATATGTAAATATCCCAGCATCTGAAGGAGGGAAAAAAGTCGCTGTATCAACTTCCAATGTAAAACAGGAAATTCTGTTGCCATGTGCTGGACAGACTATCATTCATTCTCAGTTGAACATCTTCAGTGAAGCAGAGATTGCCATATTCCAGGCACCTACCATTCTGTTAATTGTTCTAATTTTAACTTCCACCCATAATTTCAACTGTTTTCTAGAGGTCAAATACATGAATGATCTTAGATTTCATATTATTTCTTCATATAGCAGACACAAACTATTATATCCCCTGACTTAGTCATCCGCTCCTTCCCAGGTTCAAGAAGTATAGGTCCAAGTTTATTATCTTGGACCCTCCTATACAGACTGATGACTATGTAGTACAGTAACAGTGGTTAACAAATTTTTACAAAAGTCATGTTACTGAAATAAAATTAGTGATTTCCTATTAATTTGTATGTGCTCAACACGAATATGACAGTCAAATTCTAATTTTGGCTCTAGTTTTTTTTGTAATCTGCAATAAATTATGTTTACATCACAAATGCATGTCAATAGTAACAGGCCTATGGTTAATATCTGTAAAAAATCAAGTCAAAGACACCTTCCTAAATTTCTTCGCTTGTCTCTTGTACAGCTGTTCAAGAATAGAATAGATGGAAGACGGTTTCCATTGTGCAAAAGCATAGTTTTAAGACTGTTTTGAAGAGTCTAGAAATAATCTCCATTCTTGTGGGTCAAGAGTGATTTCTAAGGCATTCATGAGGCCCTCAATCTCGGCACAGAATACCAGAGTACTTTCCTTTCTGAAGCAAGGCTCCAACTGCTGTGGTGCTTTCAATATAAAGTAATTGTGACATCTTCTTCTAGAAGATTCCACTGTTGGAGTCTTGATCCTAGCAAATCTGCCTTGTTCTTGGATAAGTCCAAATCACGAACCAGGTCATTTAATTCTGTGTTAATCTGTGTGGGGTTGATGATGCACCACAGTGAAAATCTGGATCACTGCATGCTGATGGAACAGGAGAAGAACAGGTTGGCTCACCCTTGTCCTCATCAGATGAATCAAGAGAATATTTTGCTGGAGGTTCTGGAATAGGAAGTCCCTCACCATGTGGAACTGGTCTCAATGCAGACGGAATGTGTGGGTAGACTATTCTTGACTTCTTGTGCTTCGTTCTTCCGCCAGAAAGAGGAGGAACCAAGCAGAAGTAACAGTCTTCTATGTGGTTGCTTGGCTCTCTCCACACCATGGGGACTGCAAACGGCATGGATGTTCTTTTGCTATCTAATCACCGTGAAAGCTGTATTGTACATATAGCACAGTATATATGCGGAGCCCAAGGCTTGCCTTGGTCACCAACATTGCATCTGAAGTCAAGATGATAAGCCTTCTTCACTTGAGAAGTGATACTTTTCTTCTGGTTGGCAAATGTCACTTCCCCACAAATAGAGCAGAAATTATGCATGCTATTAACGCACTTTCAAGGCATTACTGTTCTGTATTATGCCTAAATGGATAAAATAATAACAGTTCTATGGAACAGTATCTTAAACTGTCTCACACAAAGTCTGAAATCTTTTCAATGCTCAACCTTTCCGACAGGGCTTTGTACAGTGCACTGCTGACATCAGCTTACTTCAGCAGGTGCCTGGCAGTAGTATTGCATTGCATCAGAAAATGATGCAATCAATTCTGGATGATGTGTGCATGATGGTATTATGCAATGCAATGCAATATTACATCATTCTAGGCTGATTTAGGATGTTGTTGCAGCCCTACTGGATAAATTTACACAGTGAAATATATAAAATGAATTATATGAAATATCTTCAAAACAAGAGCTAATAAAAAAATTTCAGGGTTATATTCATGTTTAGCACACCAAGATACTAGCGCTTAGGGCCTTTTTAAGTCAGTAACAATTTCACTGTTGAGCAGTGTAATAGTTTGATGGTTTCATCAAATGGTTATTGAGTGCCTACCAGTTTCCTGGGGGAAAAAAAAAAAGAAATGACCAATTCCCTGTCCTCATGAGACCCAAATTTTACTAATCAAAAAATGAACAGATAAATAAAATTAAAAATCATGAAAAGTAAATATTTATTGATTAGAGAATATGGACTTTATTATTAGAAAGATGGTTTCTAATATGAGACTTGAAGGATGCAAAAGAATTAGGCATACAAAAGGGTCAGGGAGGAGAACTCAAGGGCAATAAGAACAAAGCTTCAAATGAAAAAAAAAAAGAACCAGCCTTCTCCCCATGCTCAAGGTCAGTGAATCTAGAAGAAAGAGAAGTTGAAGCAGAAGAAACTGAAACTAAAGCAAACAGACATAGACCATAGCATGGCATTTGGATTTTATTCTTTATACAATAGGAACCTACGTAAGAATTGTAAGGAGGAAAAATATATGATCAACTTGCTATTTAAAATACCATGCTGGTAGTCTTTGGAGAATAGATGAGGGTAGAGCTAGAATGGAAAGAGAAGTATGACCAGAGGCATTTGAAGTGAGAAATAAAGGAGACCTACTTAGCTAAACATGGCAGCAGTAATGATTGAGAGGCATGGAAAGATTTGAAGCATATCATTGGAGAAAGTACAGACATGACTTTATGCTGGTGGTAGATGGTGAATGAATATGGATAAAGGGTGACTCCTGGGTTTCTAACTCTGGATGGCAGGTCAGAGACATCCAGAAGGAGTTTTCAAGTAGGCAACTGAGTGTATGGATCTGGAGCTGAGAGCAGAAGGCTAATCTGTAATCTATGGGAGTTATCAACAAATGGACAGTATTAAAAATCATAAAAATGAAGAAGATAACCTAGAGGGAGATTTTAGAGGAATAGGAGAGTTCAAAGACAGTCCTGAAGAATTTGAACAGTTAGAGTAGGAAAAAAAAATAAGAAAAGGCAGTGAGGATAAAAGAGAACCAAAAGAGTGTTTCAAGAAGGAAGAGGGGGTCAGGGGCATCAATGGTTTCTGAGAAGTGGAACAAGATGAGAGTAAAGTGACCATCATGTATAGCACCAGGGAAATGGCTAAGAGATCTTGACAAAGTATTCATGGAATAATACAACTAGAAGCAGAGGAAGTGCATTAAAAGTGAGAAAATGAAGCAAGTATATAGATATTTTGCTAGGAAAAGGAGCAAAGAAAAGAGGTAGCAGCTAGAGGGCTTGTGTCGTCAAGAAAGGTTTTATCTCTTTTTTCCTTAAGACAGGCATTTACGTGCCATAAAAACTAAATTTCAGTGATTAAAACAAGTTTGACATTACCCCAGGTCTGAACCAATTGGTTTTCATACTTTTCAACAGAAAGTTTTATTTCTGGGAGGTTAACTTAGAGCTACTGCAAGAGGCAAGGCAAGCCTCCTTCATTACAGCAAAAGTAATTGAAATTTAAACCATTTTATATGTGGAAATTTAGAATAAGTTATCACTTGAAAATCACTGATCTAAGGGGAATACAAGGTGGTCAAAACATCTCACTGTACTAGCCTATTAGATGTCAGACCACCTGATGAATCTACATATGTATGTATTCTTAATTATGTCACATACGGCTCTTCAGGCAAAACATGATGATAAATTGTATCTGCAGCACAATTTCAGGATGCTAAACAAGTTTGTCATTGTTTCACAGCTTCTTGGCAATGATAAATTAAGTAGTTGCTTTTACACTAAAGTCTTCAGGAACTTCAATATACTCAAACCTTGGTTTTCAATAATTTTAATTAATATATTCCATAGTCAATAGTTTTGATAAACTTGAGACATCTCAAACCTGTTTTAATAAAATTGACTTACAAAATAGAAAGAAAAGAAAATTGCATATAGATCTTGACAGCTGAGCAGACTAACACTTTATGTACTCAGTAAACACAATGTTTTCACAAAGCGATTTCCTGAGTTTTAGATATGCAAAATAAGATATGAGCAGTGATTCTGAATTCAGAAAATGCAATTCAGAGCACAGCTTACTTTTTAACCATTTGAGAGAAAAAATGTTGTTGGGGCAAGGGGAAAAGGAATAGGCTCATGAGAAATTTACTACTGAATTAATAAAAAACAAATTATTTTTCTAAAGGGTGATATGATGGTTATAACCTTCAGTAAACTACTCATATATTACTTCATTGTGTTCGTCATTAAAATTTGTGCTGATTATTGCATTAAAACACTATTGCTCTGTTTCTCTACAACAGGATTCTCAGCCTCAACATTATGAAAATTTTTGACTGGGTAAGTCTTTGTCATGGGAGACTGTCTTATGCAGTGTAGAATGTGTAACAGAATCCCTGGCCTACATACCATATGTTAATAGCACTTCCCTCCCCACCAGTGGCAATTATCAAAATGTCTCCAGACATTGCCAAATACCCACTAAAGGTCAAAAATCATTCCCAGTTGAGCTTTTGTTGTACAAGATAGTATAATTTCATATTCTGGAGTTTAACTACTATTTTCATAATTCTCAGGAAAATACTTTGGCTCTAACTGAACAGAATGAGGATATTGTGACACTCAGCCCCAGCTGTTCAGGTAAATGGACTAGGGAGAGTAAATATACCTCAGATGTGACTAAGTATTTATTTGTGACAAGTGACTCAATTCTACATTCCAAAAACCACAACATCTAGAACAAGGTTGATGCCTTACAACTAGAACCTCATCAATAAATAATACAGTTATTGACCTTCTTATGAGGAAAATGGTGAATAACAGCACTTTCTCGAGTGCTGCTATATCTAAGTCCTTCCATTAAAATCAGCAGAGTGGCAAAGCTACATGAAAACCCTTGTCAAGACATTAAAGGCAGTCAGATCATGTTTCACTGTATCCATTGTACATGTAGCTGTGGATTATGTTACCAGTTTTTAAATGAAATGCTAGTGAGAAAAATACTGAGAGAGAGATATTTAAAGGCAGTGCTGAGCTGCCACCTAGAGAAAAATAGAAATGGCAGCATCTTAGCCTGCTACAATTACTGCCCGAAAAATACTGTCCTTGTAGCTGAAACATATCAAGATCTCAAAAGCAATGAGAAATTCTAACATTCTCTTTAATAAGAGCTTATTATTCATAAAATACACTTAAATTTCTTACTACTTTTAAAAACTTTAAAGAGAACAAATTAATAGAGACAATCTTTCAAAAGCTCGAAATAATTTTGAAGAGATTATTGCTAGACAGTAATAGGGTCCCTACACAGAAAATACTATTAATGCAGCAATAAAGTCTTCATTAAAATTTGTCTTTTTTAAATTCCTCAATAGAAAATTTATTGAAGATGAATTTGAAGAATAATGAATGAGACCAAATGGCAGACTTTCAACATTTATCACCTTTCCTAAAAATCACTCTTTTAAATAAAGTCAATTAGGGACACAATTACAGCATCTAAACTCCAATAAAATCATTAACTGGAGGAAAGGGAGTGCTACTTAGGCAACCTAACAAAAGCAAAATATAAAACATAAGAGAGAAAAAAATCTGAAGAGAATAAGAAGGCTAAAAATAACCTGACTTTAACTTAGCTAAAACATAAAGCCAATCGACAATTTCTGGGAAAATATGAGTCTCCTTTTCCAAATGTAATAGTATAATTGAACACTCATTAGGTTCTCCAGACCATAAACCATCATCTGGTTAAGGTAGGCATTTGGGAAGCTGCATGAACCCTTTTGGGCCATGAGGGTCCCATTTAGTAAATTACTACTTCAATGAGCTGAATGATACCCTTGTGGCCTGGTAGTAGATTCCAAAAGAGCTTAATTTACATACTGGGAGAGCCCGGTGCTCATTAGGAAATGAGAAGTATGTCTGCTCCCATGTACACATAGGACAGGCAGTACTATTCTCATCAAAAGGGGAAGTATCAAAATGTGGCCTAGAGATTCAAGAGTCAAATTATCCTGGAGTGGTATACCCACATGACCTCGTCAATAATTTCTTAAGACTTATTTTTGAGATTTCCCCCCTTTACAGTTTTAATTTCTGCTTTGTCTTACATAAGTTTCCCAGTACCTAGTTTTTAGATTTGAGTGAAGAATTCTAGGTTTTAGAATGCCTGCTTTTCAGGGATGCCTACATACCTACTTTTCAGGGATGCTAACCTGACGGTCCTCCATGCCTCTACCTACCTATACACGTCAGTTAATAAAAACCAATTGTATAACTGTGATTTTCTCAATCCATTTTTGGTAGTATAACACTACTACTACTACTAGTATAATACTAGTACATACTACTACTACATTCTGCTGAGACATTTTACTTACCAACTTGCTGCTTTATCATATACTAGAGAGAATATCCGGGTTTCTTTTGTTCCAAGAATTCAGTTTAGTTAGGTATGGGATTTAAATCATGGATATTACATCATTTTATCTAAAACTGAGCATTTACACAATTAGTAATTTACATGATTAACATCTCACCTGTTCCCATATCAGACCAGTAAAGTAATATTTTACATAAATCTATTAAAATGCAGATTTCTAAAGATGACTCACACACATGTGTACCTCGGATGCAATTACAAATCTCAAATGATAGCTATTTATATCACATAATTGCATTATCTGCCTCAAAGCTATTCATTTGCCTATTCTTAGATAATGTGAAGTAGAACTATCTTTTATATGGTAAACACACTGGATCTCTCCAAAGTGCCTTATGACATTTTAATGCCCCCTCAAAAAAAGAACATTTTCAGTGAGCATGAGTAACCGGTTTTTTCAGAAGTCTGAACTAAGTAATCTACCAGAAACACACCGTTCGAAAAATTCTGAGGCTCATTTCTGAAATGGTAACACCTCTTTATGTAAATATTCTAATTTTAAAGACTATATTACCATTACTGTGTTTAAAAGCATGGTACTTGTCGGGAGCCATTGGACAGGATGGCCCCTAGCGGTGAGTTACGGCCCTAATTGCCTGAGTTGCCCACATAAGGTTAGGGTCTGATAAGGATGGCCTTGGGTCCTTGTTTTCCCTCTCCATCTACATTCTTCCCAAACTGAGGTCAGTGGGACCATCCCATTATTTCCCGTGTTGTACTCTCATTGGATCCCCGACCTCAGACCACCCTGCATTATCTAATGTTACCTCCCCGTGATTTTCACCCTATTTATGCTCTTCCCCTGGGAACAATAAACGAGACTTGATCAGACCTCCTGTCTTGTCTCCACTCTCTCGCGTACCCCTGTCCCTTGCTCCCTGCTTCCTCCTCAGGTGCAGCGTTGATATGGACTCGCG